>JAHWFO010043354.1:1010617-1030618 GCA_023313115.1 Rhysida immarginata | reverse complement strand
TCATTTACACTTCCCACTTGCCTTTTCAGTCTTATCGTACTTCAGTTGAGAAAACTCAATGATTTCATAAATACATTTATATACATTTATGATAATATGATTAAATTATCATTTTCTTATGCTTCTCATATGCTTATATACATTAAAAAGTTGTTTAAAATCTAAAATTGGCTATTGCATATATAATTGTATTTAATGTGCGTATGAAATCATTGAAAATGAACCGTGGCACGTAATATTTTTTATAAATCGATATATTATTGGAAATACGTGCAAGCCTTAATTTCGTTTCGGCTTTTTATTATTACTCCGTGAGCTTTCCGTGCTCATTGATGCTTTATTGAAAAAATATTTTGTTTATATATTTAAACCATTGTTTTGTCTGTCTCATTAACAAGAAGTAATATTTTTCATTTTTTGTATCGTTTCAGGGAATTTCAGCTGTCTCCGTGTCGAGCTGACTTTCACTCGCGACAAATCCTTTTACTTCAGCACGGTGTTCATCCCGGGTATGCTCCTCGTGACGAGTTCGTTCATCACGTTCTGGCTGGAGTGGAACGCTGTTCCCGGTCGAGTTATGCTCGGTGTCACCACAATGTTGAACTTTTTCACTATGTCGAACAATTTTCGTTCGAATCTCCCAGTGGTGTCTAACCTAACGGCCATGAACGTGTGGGACGGAGTCTGCATGTGTTTCATATACGCGTCGCTACTCGAGTTTGTCACCGTCAACTACCTAGCCCGCAAGAAACCCCGTGGCGGCCGATACACGACAGCGGCCGCCGCTGCCACGGCTACCGCCACGGCCACGGCGCTGTCAGCGGTAATCAACATTGCCTTGGGAACGATGCTATCACAGCATGTACTTAACAGCTCTTGCTCGCTTTTTTTTAAACTATTATCTCCTTTTCTTTCTTTTTCTCTCTCTTAACATGTACCCCTTTTAATTTTGTCCCTTTCTTTTCTTTTTAATTTGAATTGTCTATATGTTTCTTGTATTTCTTAAAAAAAGTTTTAATGGCATTTCACGTGCTTTATACAATATGTAGAATTTATCCGAAGTTATATTGCAAACATTTAATATCTGTAATTTCTTGAATGCACGCTTCATGCTATTTATCACTTTAAGATTAACTACAGTATATGGCATTAAAGAAATGCTTCAGCATGTTTTTTCCTCTCTCGATTTTCGAATTTTTAAAAAAATATTATTTGTTACTTTTAAGTCTTTCAATTGATATATCTATGGTCAAATATTTTTTTTTTTCAATTCATCGAAAGAAATTTTTATAAAAACATAAGACAGCCAAAATTGTGGACACTAGGATAAAGGAAAAAAAGAAACCACTATTCCACATAAATGAATTTTATAAAATAAAAACTCCTATCTACATTTCAGAGCTCTCTGTCTCTTTCATCTCTCGCAATTTCTAAAACTACAATTGAAATACATGTATTCATACGTAGAAATTCAGATAATACCTGAATTAGTTCTTCTAATGACAGCTATTGCCAGAGCCAACTACTGTTGCCTATGTTGCTACCCTTTATTTAAAATATTCGTTTCTTCTAAATTAATACCAGCCTGTGGTTATCAATGTATAATTACGGTATATACATTAGACTTGGTTACGTACATGAGCAGTTTAATCAGCCACTTGAGCAATTGCATTAGCGATAATTCTACTGATAATTATAAACCAATTTTGAACCTGTCAAAAGATGACTTGCCCATTAAAATAATTAGAATTTTCCTTAGGGTGTTTAAAATAATGTGTGACAGGCTTTATTCTCGGAAATTCGACATCCTAGAGCTTTGGGGGGAAAATTTACATGACTAAAAATGTACATGACTAAAATTCGTACTATGTGAAGAACTTTTCTCGCCCAAAAACTTTACATGGGAAGATGGTTCGAGTAGGGTGTCGTTGGATAGCTCTTGGAAAATTTTATTTGCCCTGTTGGCGTTTTTTTTAAATATTATCACGTCACTTGTTTATCTCTGTTGAACTGCGCATTGTTCCTGCGCATTTTTGTTGTTATCCTGATAGGTCAACACTGTGATCAGAAGACAGGTACGAATGAAAATGCAACTGATATTCTAGCCGTCGCACGGTGGGGTATTTGTGGCAAAATGCTGGCCAAAAATATTTTTCATGTAGTTTAAAGTTAAAACCATTGTTGTTGACTTTTGACTTCCGTATATTAGTAAATACATTTAATTAATGTATATGCACATAAATACAGAGTGTCCCGAATTGATGTATACACTCATTGAAACATTATAGCTCAGCAACGAAATGAGATAGAATTATCAGGTTTGCTGTACATGATCCAGACGGCGCTGAAAAAGCATAGCAACACGTTCATTATTGTTCATAAACCAAAATGGCGGTGAGACTTTCATTCGATGAACGTAAGTGGATACTGAAGTGTTATTGGAAAGTAGAGAATGTTGTTGAGGTTTAACGACGTTGGAGGGTTGAATTTGGTACACCACCGCCAACAAATGTAACAATAACAAAACTTCGTTACAAGTTTGAAGCCACACATTCACACATTCAATCACAGATGGTTAGGACGAAGAGGAAGTGCTACGGAGTTCCCGCCTCGATCTCCCGATTTCACCCCTCTCGACTTCTACCTTTGGGGAACTTTAAAGAAGACGTTGTACGCAACAAACTCACAAACACTGAAATAATTAAGAGATTCCATCAATGATATTCCTTTGGGACTCCCTATATATGTATTAATATATAATACAAAGTTTATATATTTTTTATAATAAAAAAAATCCAGTCGGTATGTTGGGAGTGTATACATCAATTTGGGACTCCCTATATATGTATTAATATATAATACAAAGTTTATATATTTTTTATAATAAAAAAGTTACTTCATAAAAAAAATTATAGGAAAAAATGGCAAATATATGCAGAAAATATTTTGAAAATGGCCCTCAATACTGTAATAATTACTAGTATAATTTCGAACAGGTCCGACAAACCCTGACAACCTCTTAAAAAGCTTTCACAAAATCTAAATTAGAGCTAAAATGGCTTAAAACATAACACGTCCACTCACAAAAATTCCTGTTATTCATCTAAGGCTCATGCTCCTGAAATAGATGTCGAACGGCGCATCAGTTAGTCAGCAATTATGAAATACACTTTTATAAATGTTGAGCATATTTTAGATTTTGCAATTTTGGCCAGGTTTTTGCCCCAAATACCCCACTGTGCATCGTTCGACGGGATCCGACCATCTATCCTCAACAGCAACAGCTTCCACCCCTGGCACATTCATCTCCACCAGGCGCTTGGAGGGCTTGACTACCAGGGCTTGACTAGATTTTTGTCAGTGGTTTACAAATCAGCCACAAAATTTCCATTTAGCGGTCTTGTGGACGGATAAAAGCGACGGGGAGGTGAACATGTATAGTGGACCTTACTGAGCCCAAGAAAATCCCCACTGGCTTCGTAAGATGAAGACTAGCATGTGGAGTTTGAACATGTTGTGTGGCATTATCGGGGGCCACATTATCGGCCCGTATTTCTTCCAGTGTAACGTGAAGGAATAGCTTATGTCCACTTTCTGGAAAAAGTGCTGTCTTGAAGATCTAAACATTTCTCCCCAAAGCTCTAGGATGTCGAGAAAACTTCCGAAAAAAACTG
The DNA here is from genome assembly GCA_023313115.1 of Rhysida immarginata. Lineage (NCBI taxonomy): Eukaryota > Metazoa > Arthropoda > Chilopoda > Scolopendromorpha > Scolopendridae > Rhysida > Rhysida immarginata. Next base: position 1,026,944 of record JAHWFO010043354.1, on the reverse strand, counting down.
TTACACTTGATTTGAAACACCCTGTATAATGTGTGTTTATCTATGTTTTTGGAAGTGCGTTTTTCTTTAAAGAGAAATAAATTATTTTCTAAATGTGTCGAGCAGTTGCCATTGACAAGGACAGCAGCCTAACAGTGATACAAAAACACTAAAGACCATCGAAAAATGGAAGGAAAAATTCTGCGACCTGTATTCGAACCAGGACCTTGTGACAGCATGGCTGTCCGGGTGTCTACGATAGCCCAGTTGGTAGAGGCGTCGATAGAGGTTTGGAGGTCATTCCTTACATCATGTTTGGAGGTCATCTCCAGTACCTATTTAATTATTCAACTTAATGACCACTTTAAAAATTAAATTTAAATTTAGGATATGTAAAATATACCAATGGTAAAAGGATGCCTTGTTTTTGTTGCTCCATTTTTTGATATCTGCTATAGCATTTCTTATAAGAATTTCAAATGGTGTTATTACTTAAGGTATCGCATTTTTCTGTTGCTAGGGCATACTTCCTAACTTTCTGGACTTGTTAGTAAAAAAATATGAAAGTTCAGAGGAATTACGGTGGTAAATGGCTAAATGATCCTTTTCCGTTTTTATGACGGTCATAAGTCGGTCCTAATCCGATGTGTTCGCTTGGTGAGATGGTCGACGAATGGCGATTTACCGCTATATAAGCCCAAATTTTTCTATGTGCGTTGAGCCTTTTTTACTGAATTTTTTGTGAAACCTATGCAATAACTCTACAATCAGCAAAATACTTCATAAACACGGCTGGTTGTATAGTCATTCTCGGAAAATGATCTTTTAGGATTCAAAGCGGATATGCAGTTATTTGTGATTCTCTGAGCGATGCTCAAGCTGCACCACGGAAATTATTATGTGACTGTGCTGAAGATAACATATTTCTTCTCCATTTTTATTCTGTCGGAGTCTGGCTTGTTCCTTTATTTGATGTTTGGTTTTGTTGAATATCGACTGTCCGGGAAGAATTTCATGAATGAGGAGAATTTAATTGTTTCTGTCCGCCTTGGTGATGTGGCACATGGCTATTCACCGAAATTAATGGCTTAAGGCATGAGTCTTCAGTTGCGGTGGGTGATTAGATGAAAATAATATTTTTCTAAATCTTGAAGTCGTACCTTTTATTGGGCAAATTCTTGGTAATGATCACATCCAGGTAAATGAGCATGTTTTCGGGTTCTTCATCTGTGGTATATCATACGCTGCTGTGGAAGTCCTAAGAATATCTGCGGCACGGATGACGGGTTTGTTGAAGGCGATGAGGGTTTCGTCGACGTAACGTGTTTGTAAGCATAGCTTATTATATAACATTGGTTGGACACATTTAACTTCTAGCTGTTATAAGAAAGCTTCTGAAGTAAAAAATACTAATGCGCGAAACCCCCTGGGGACTGGAATAAGATTCGCCAATAAATTCAAAGTAATTTTGATCATGCAGAATTTTCAGAATGCTGTTGACGTAATTACGGAATTTTGAGTCTGTATCCTTTCTAATTCAATGATTAGAATGATATAGGTTTATGATGTGCGGAGAAATAAGTGCACGTTCGTGTACAGTTTTCTCTGGGGTTGTTTCTGCCCTTGATGGTGCTACACCGATAGGCCTCGGCTATTTAATAAACAGTGGCCATATTCGGCTATTACTCGACCTTGTTTTTTTTAACCTGTAATTACCAATATCGACCTTTATGAAAAAAAGAGAACTTGGAACCCAGAACAATATATTGTGCAACAAAAAGAAACTTAAAGAAAGATTCAATTTTAACGAATGCAATGTATTGGGTTGATGCATAAGCTAGTAGCTTTTGTATTAGCATAGCAAGGCTACAATCTTGGAAGTTTGTATTGGAAGTTTTTATTTGGATTGACAATATTGCGCTTGTAAAAACGGTTACATTTTGCAGATTTACAGAGAATTAATGCTGTTTGTGGACTACAGAACTAAAATGTGGGAAAACTAGAACATTTCCGACATATTCTGTTTGAGTTTAATGAAAGAGTTAAGGCAGCATAGATGACTCGAAATATTTGTATCATTAGAAAAAGGACGGCAAGAAAATAGTTTTCAGAAAGAACCAGTCTTTTATGAAGACCGTTTAAATGCTTAATCCATAGTGATCCACATCAGTCAACCCGAGAATGGACAGAATTTGATTAACTGCAACCAACTAGCAATCGCATCAAAGAAAAACTTTAATAAATTTTTAACCAAATTAAAATTCTATTTACAAAGAGAAAAAAAATAAAAAGTAATATCGTAACTTTGTTAATTTTAACTTATTACAATACCATGCGAAAACTTAAATATCAGATAATCTTATGGAACATAGATAAGAACATCCTGGCAAGTTGAAATGAAAGAGATCGGAGGGTACTGAGTTCCGAATAAACTTTTGATCCGATGTCGTCTTTTGCTCACACTATAGCGTAACTTAAAACCTATTAAAACAGAAATGTCAGTCTTTTCTTTATCGATTTTTTTTCTTTTGATAGCTCTAGAAATATCGACCATCGGCAATAAATTTAAATTTTCTCTCGGTCTTATTGAATTATTGGATCCGGCAAAATTTAACTTTAAAATGCTTCAGATCAAAATACATTTTTAATATAAATTAAATAGGACAGTAATGTATGATTTCGATCGAATTACCTTTTTAATAAAAAGTTCAGTTGCTTGTAACATTGATTTCCCGAGAGGTAATTTCTTGGTTGAAGTTTTACAATCCGAAAGAGTCTATTAAGATGACAGGTAAGCCGTTCATTTCCACGCCGTTCATTTCCACGCTGCAGATATATCTGACCCGTGATGCTTATTTTTTCTGTAGTAAAGATATTCACATTACACATTCGCAATTTAATAATTTCGGCCTTTATGCAATCCCTATCAATATTTATATATCTCAAAATCTTTTAAAGTAAAATGAAAAAATTTAATTTTCGTTCTACACATTTCCCCCCTCTAACATTCGATTTCGTGAATTAAGATTTGTAGCATACAGCAAGGGAATATCGTATTACAAAATACGGATAAATTCAACATATTTACTTGAATTGCTAATTTATCTAAGTACATATCGTAACATTAATTAATTTTAAGTCACCTGAAATGTCATTATCCTTTGCTATGTTAATAAAGTTATACTAATGAAATAATAGTGCTAAAATTGAGTGTTACAAATAATTAAAAGAAAAATTTTTATTAATAAAATAATATTGATGTTTACTTGTTTATAAATTAATGCGTAAACTTTATCCATTAATGTTTTCGCTTATTGTTCCGCAGCATTACAATCATTTAAAAATTAGCTGTCTATTGTATTTAAGCCGGAAGACATAAAATGCAAAGTGGCTTCTCACATATGAGATTTATAAAATTTATATGGACCAATGGTAATCAAATTGCGTTAACTTGAATACATAGAAAATCCACTAAAACATAATTGTATTCAGTGTTCACTCTTTTATGGAAAAGTGAAATGCATTATGCAGATGGTATTTGCATTTAAATGTACAATTCATGAAAATGGACGGTAATACAAGTATTATGGACTAAATTTAATACTGAAGTGAATTGCTTTTAATGCTGACATCTATTTTTCCATTTCTTACTTCGGCTAGCATGAACAAAATAGACAGACTAATTTTTGTTTGTTTCTGTTCAATGTGCATGTAAGCACGAAGAGCTAATTTGTCCTGTGTAAAGTAATTTGAATTTCATTTTGCATGTTATGAGCAAATGTGTATTCTCAGTGTCGTTGTGTCCTTTAACTTGTCTTCTTTTTTCTTTTAATTACTTGTTCGTCATTGCCAAATGCGAATGGCTCATGTGCGTTGAGTGTCGTGTACATTTTATATTGTGGCAGCAGCAATATAACTTATTAACTTGTTTTGTATTTGTCTTAAACTTTAATTAAATTTCATATAATCGACAACAAGCAATAAAATCACGTTAATTCTCATATTTTAAAAGCTAAAACTCGAAGTAGATAGAATGTGCTCACTGATTCGAAGAACGATAAAAAAAACCAGTTATTCATAAGAGCTAAACCACTCTCCTTAAAGAGCAGTCTGCAGAGATCTAAGAAAATAGCAATCTGATGGTGCGATGTCTGGAAAATATGGCGAATAGGGTAACATATCCCAGCCGAGTGTTTCTATAAGCTTCCTTAACATGTTTGTGCGACTTAAGGTCTGGCATTGTAATACCTTATCATGCCTTTTTGCATGTTCCAGACGTTTTACTCTAAAATTGTAGGGCTATGTTTCTTGTTGATAATGTTTAGATTGATGTTTTGATCCAGTTGCAGCAGCTCTGTCTTCCACACGTAAAATCATTGTTTTGAATTGTCTAAGCCACGGTCTACACGTGCTTTCAGCTAGAGAATGTTCACCATAAGCGTCCACAAGCAAGCGGTGGATTTCAGCTGCAGTTTTCAGCTGACGTTTTCAATGCACTTATAGATAATGATGTTCACACTTCAACGAAGTATCTTACACAAATTATCAAGCTTATTTCAAGGACTTTCTTATAGACATGTAGCCATTTTCAATTAGGTGAAATATGTGCTAGTTAAGCCATCTGTTAGCAAATGATGTAACGTCTATTAGCAAATGAGGATGATGATGATTTATTCAGCTGACACATAAGTCTGCTGGTGTTAATCCTTGAAAATGCCTGTGTGACATCTCTTGGACTGTACTAGGGAAGAGAATAATGCGGTGGCTTCTCCTTGCCTTCCGCATTTTTAACGACTGCTGTAAGATGGCAGCAGCAGCCGGAACCGACGGCTTTATGTGCCCCCAGAAGCACGAGGGGGTAAAGATCGCATGCCACTGATGGTCACCTATCCAGTGATTAGCCGTGCTAGGCGATGCTTAACTGCCGGCCAGGTGGCTGAGAAGGGTAGGGCGTAGGCTTTCTAGTTCTCGAGTCCGCCTGGCTGCGGGTTCGAATCCCGCCGTGGGCATGGATGTTTGTGTTTGTCCCGGGCTGCGTACAGATATAACTTGTGTAAAAGGCGCAAAATGACCTTTGAAGTCAACGCCTAAATTTCTAGAACCCCCTCCCCCCCGATGCTTAACTTCACAGAGCTGGCTTGCTCTGCGAAAGCCCCCTAGATCACGGCCTCCGCAATACATAAAGGATAATAAAAATCATCATAACATACCCTTCACGTGTCCGTAAAGCACAATAGACTGCTAGAAACTACAATTAAGCATGCTAAATGTAAATTAATGTTAAATGAAATTCTAATACATGAATGATACCAGGGTCATAAAATACGTTTAATTGTTTGAAGATATATTATTCCCTTTCGATCAAAATAGAAGTTGATGCCTACTGCTAACACTCGTATCTCTTTTGGAAGTCATAATTAAGGCTAATTTATGCAAACATAACTAAGGAACCTCACGGAGCGACAATAAAATTCCGTACTGAAACTAAAAAAAATAACATATATACCCAATAATATGTCGATTATAAAACATTACGTGCCAAGGTATCATATTTTAAAGATTCTATATGCTTATTAAATACTTATATTCAGGATGTAGAAGAAATTCCAGACACAGTCGAGTAACTTTAGAACAAAAAAATCAATTCTACTTAAAGGAATGAAATTATTCTCAGTGCCCCTAGAGAAGTACGAAAACTAATTTTTAAACCATGATAGCTAGGGAAAGATTTCCAATTATGAAGTTGTAGAGCGTCACCGATTTAGTGGATATCTACTCTTTGCATAAGAAAACAAAAGCATAAAACTCGTAAAACGGGAGAGAAAAATCCTTGTATGGAACACCTTCTGGACAGCATTCGTTGGAATATTCACGTATAGAACATCAAACGTGCGAAATCGCTTCTATTTAATACTTGCCATAGAGGAAGATTGAATAAAATTGAATAAACAAAACAATCACTAAATGCCACTCTGTTCATTCCCCTTCCACCCATCATCGATTGTTCTGGCAATTTCTGATACAGAATTTATTCTTTAAAACTTTTACAATAATGGTAAAAAGAATAGAAATGGTTAAAACATAAATCACTATTACACCATGCATATTTAATGAATTTGTATTTTTGCAATGTCTTAAATCCCTATCAAAACAAAATTGAGGAAATGACATAAAATCGGTCGTTTTTCGTGAGAGGGCGTCCTTAAAACATGCATATTGAAAACTCGGTCTTGTATCTTTGAGAGGAAAATTATGTATAAGTGAGTGGAACTTAAATATTTTATTCCAGTGACGTAATTCGACGTCAAGTTGCAATACTTTTTGGAGTAAATCCGTGTTGGGAATGCATGATAAAATTATTTTTGTAAATATAATTAGATAGTCGAGTAAAAAATAATTTTTAAAAATTTTTGCGAAAATAAGCAACCAGTACGTAATCTGAAGTAATTTTTTAAAAATGTTTCCGCAGAAGAAATGCATAAACATCGAATGGTTGTTTTCGGAGGGATTGTGAGAATTCGACTGATTTTCCATCTGGTCTAACAGACGCGATGAGTTTTTCGTCATTTTGACTTGAATAAGAATCAAGCAGGAGGGCTTAATCATTTTCTATTCTCGGAAAGAATGCACCTGTGAACCGATTTTTGATACTTTTCTTGGTCATTTTTCCTGAATCCGCGTTTTCAATTTGAATATTTTCGACCACAAAGTATTCTTTTGGACCCTTGGACATAATGTTTAATTTTACAGGACGGCCACTGGTGATTATCAAAGGCGAAAGCGAATATCCTTCAGCACTTAAGCACAGTTGAATCAGGGAGAGATGAGCATTTCTCTTCTATTCCTGGTTGAGTTGTTTAACTATTCATCATCAGGAGTGCTGACTGAATAATTACCTCGACATCCTTTTCTCCCTTTGTTTCGAGCGTCCTGAAAGGTTGAAATATAGTAATTGTTTTATTTAATTTTATTCAATCTTCTGTTGTGGCAAGCATTAAATAGGAGCGACTTAATGCGTTTGCTTTTCTACGCGTGGATATTCCAACGCACGGTATCCAGACGGCGTTCCGTACATGAATTATTCTCGTCCGTTTTACGAGTAGTTTTATACTATTATTTTCCGTATGCAGAGAGTAGATTTCCACTAAATTGATGACATGCTACAACTTTGTAGTTGGAACCTTTTTCCTGTCTATCATGGTTCAAAAGTTAGTTTTCGTAACTTCTCAGCGCTTACACTAGGGGCATGGCCACTTTTCTATAGATAAACCTGAATTCTAAGGCTCTAGCACCTTTCCAAAGCTGTTCGACTGTTTCGGGAATTTCCTCTACACGCAGGTACCTATAAAATCTTTGAATATGAACTTGGCACGTTATTTTTTTATAAGCGATATATTATTGGATATAGGTTGGAAATTTTATTATCATTCCGTGAGGTTCTCTAGTAAGCTAAACGTCTTACAAAATGAGGCATCACTACTGATAAAATGCAATATAAATAAAATAATCCTAACGAGTGCTTTTCTCAGAGCGCCATCTGTGGCCGCACATTTTGCCGAGGATCCTAATTTAGGGATTAGAAATTACGTACCATCTCGTAATTTTGTCCGGACTAAAGAAAGTACCGAGCCATCAGGTGTCGGAAATTTTTGCGGTTGACTGCTAAAATAATGTTAACTTTGATGATATTATTAAGTCATCTGAGTAGATATAATAGGCTTTTTTTGGCTTTCTTCTTTGACTTTTTTACCTTCTGACATTTGTTCATGAACAGTGAGACTATTGAAGCTTTGCTTCAGCTCCGCTTGAGCACCGATACACCGTAATATTTGATAATTTCGATTACTCTATTAGTCTTGGTTCAGGCTTTTAAAATCAAATGACGCTGTTTTAATTTACACAATAGAATTACATCTAAAAGGCGCTATTATTGGATTTTTTTTATTTAATTAACAAATTTAAAATTATATTAAGTAGTCATCAAAAATGACAGTTGCAACGATTCATTTCAGTGCATCAAATCTCAAAATTTTTCTAACTGTTAATTAGTTACGTTCATATTTGATTAAGAAATTTCCCTATTAAATCTTTTTTTCAATGATGATTTATCAAAAAATAAACTAGAATGAAATGATTTATCAATTAACGAGTTTTTATTGTTATGTAAATATTTATCTGACATATTTTCTGTCCGAAAAATTATTTTTTATTGTATGCTTCAGCAAAAAGCTTAGCGGAGCACAAGATAAAATTAGAGAATTGATATTCATTATGGCTGCTTGTTTAAAGGGGATTTCCAACCATAATTAAAATATGATTGGGTTATCTTTAAATTTTTCTTCTATTCCTCGAGAAGTTAATTTGTGATACGGTCGATGACGCCAGGGTACATATGAGAGAAGCCGAAATATATCCAGATCGGAATCCATAGGAATGCATGCGGCGCTTTAACACCATTACCAATCTTGCTATAAATATACGATGAAATTTCATCATCAATTGGAGTAGTATCGGACTCGGTTTCATACATGAATCACATGAATCAAACTTTTTTTCCGTCATTTAAATTTTTATACAGCTTTTCATCATCACAGCTGCAATAAGAAAAACGCGCGCTAGTGATCATCGCGCCTACTTCTCTCCATGCGCGCGTCAAAGAGTGCCTAATAATTTTCAATTTTCAGAGATTGTTTTCGATCTAATGTCTACACACATTTAAACTTTTCATATACCATTTAAGATTGCTAAATTTCAGACACAATTCATATTGGCTGGATTTCCCCTTTGATGCAGCAAATAAAAATGATAGTTAACGTAGCATTTCCTAATATTGTCTCCTGATAATCATGCTTCCTGATGTCACTGCAATTTGTCAATACTTCAAAACGCAATGACATTCGGCAGAATGACCTCAAAGAATCTTTAAAATCAAAGTAATATTTAATTCAATATGTATAACAATAGTAATTTAAGTGCCTTGTGTCGACTGTAATGGAGTAAGTTGTCTTGTTTTATGTCTTTCCAGAGTCAGAGTTGTACTCTGAAGAGAGAAGCCGGCAGTGCGGATGTGGTTTGCACCTTGTGCCAACCCAACAGCCCGTGTACGCACACGGTCAACAACACCCACGCGGCGCCCCCGGCGCCCCCGGCGGAGGCTGCCAAGACCGTGACCGTCCGGGAGTTTCCGCCACCGATCCGAATCGCCAAGATGATCGACGTCGTGTCGAGAATCGTCTTTCCCATCGCCTACGGGATCTTTTTGATCTTCTTCTTCGCCCAGTACAAGGGGTTTACGAAATATCCGTGACCGGTCGTGGCTCTCGCTCTTATTGGCAGGATAAACAAAATCTACACAAAACCAAACAATTGGGAGTTTTTGCAATGTTTCTTCAGGACGAAATATTCAGTTCTAAAAATGAAAAAAAAAAAAAAAGCCAAGGCCCCAAAAAAGACTCGCTCCTTTTTTATTTATTTTTTGTTAAATCTGTGCATTATATTTAATTTCGTTCTTTCAAGAAACGACATATAAAATGCCTAGCTTTGTCCTTTTAGGTTTTTTTTTCTTTTAATTTGATTACATTATTCTTAATCATCCGCCTTTTTTTATGTTTGGAATGCCGAATTTCAATAGCTTTAGGAAACTAAATATATTTAGTACTGCTTGCTGGAATCAAAATGAGCGCTCGGCCCAACTCGAAAAGAATACGTAACCTCCTGATCGGACAAGAAGATGTCGCTAAGGACCCAATGGATATTTCTTTTCAAAATATAATTCTAAACCGTAACAGCCGGCTGAGAAGTGAAATATGGTTAACGAAATCTAATCAAAAATGTAGATCTTCTGCGCCTGGAGTGATTGGCGGGCCAAGCTCGAAATTCGTATTTATAGTCCAACCCTCTGAATATTGTTTTATACTAGAGTGCTTTCAAGTCGTAGATCGCCGAATTTTATAGGAATATAGTACCAGATACCTTCTTCGCTTGAAAAATTTGAACCTTGAAAAAATTTGCTTTGAACAGAAAGAAGAAAAAATAGAATATACAAAATAGCTATCAGATTCGAAAATAATTGCACCTGCTTAAACATCACATTAACCTGTATAAATTTAAAGGAAAAAAAAGTAGGAAAATGAAAATGAAATTTCTAATTCTTTTATTGATAGAAATTTAGAAATTCACGTTATTCTTCGCTGGAAAAATTATTCACTTCCTCTTGGATAAGAAAAATATTTTTTGAAAATGAGAAAAAGAAAGTTTTGAATCAAAATGAATTTTGACCGCACATCTTTTCGTCACCGAAATTCCTGAAATATTTTCTATATACCTATTTTCTTATTTATTTTTCTCAGTTTTATTCTCTTTTATTTTGTAAATTTCTTTTTGTTTTATTCTTTGCGCCTCTCTTCTAATACGCGTTTGTTTTTTTCATCCTCTTCGTCACTGAAGCTCCGCCTCCAATTTGCCTAACCGATTGACGTGCCTTTGACCTTTGTATAATTTTGACACTTAGCAAAAAACCGATTGTCTTTCAGAGAAGAGCTTTTCTGACGACAGAAATATCAAAAAGGGAGAGCGAGGAAACTGGAAAGTTTATTTGCTAAAGAATAAATTAACATGCCCCAACTCCCTATGCTATTATCCTCACAAGAAAATATATTTCCTTACATAAAATATTTCACAAGAAAGACGTGAAAAAAATATTAGTGAGATTAGAATCATAATTATAAACTAGTCACTAAAATATATATATACATATATTTAACTCAAATTTTCAGGGAAAAATCTGTTGTACATCTTATGTTGCTTAATGTTCGCCATCTTTGTGTTTAATACGAATAAAAGGAAGGGATGGAATAATAGTTTCGGAAGAAGAATGAGTGAATGTGATGTTAAATAATGCAATGCCAAACACTCTTAATAAACCAGAATACTCAGAATATATATAATGATTTCCCCCCCAAGTTTTCGATGGCAAGGATGCTTTCAAGGGGCCTTTTCGCATACACAGACAATCGGCGATATCACTATAACTGAATATTCATAAAAAAAAATAAAAAATTGATTTATACGCTTATGATTAAATGAACATTATATTTAATACACGGTATTCAATATTAATTGAAGCAAAGCATAAGATAACGATATGTCTCGTCGTTGTCTTGAATTTGATGCAATTCCCAAGAGCCTAAAAAAAAGAAAAAAAAAACTTTTCATTTGGAGCATCGGACTATTCTTCAGCCTCAAGCCCCGTTTCTCATCTTCTAAAGACCTTGCTCAAACTTGAAAGCACACATACAAACGAGGAATTTTGTCTAAATGGGTTATGAGCCTGTCTACTTAAGCCGGGAGTGTCTAGCTATCTCTCCGTCCCACTTCTGGCTTCTTATATTAATGATTTTCGAGCCTATAATTGCTGTTCTGTAATGAGAAACTTTACGCGGCACGATGTTTGGCAAGGCCACTTTGCCTCGTTTTGAAATATTAACTCCATTGTATAGAAACACTGGGTAAAAGAAAAGAATAAAAAAAAAGAACTTTATAATCATTTTTTCACATTAAAAAAAAAGAAGATAACAGTGCTTCGATTCACATTCAGTTCTAGTCTTCATTAACTCTCAGCATATTTTTTTTTACGTTAGGAATAAACTAACAAATATCTTTCGCCAACTTTCATTTACTTCGCTTAGAAGATTTTTAAAGCATACTGCCGAATTGCAATTTTCAAGTGTTCTTTCAGTAAGTGTTTTACATAAGTAGCCTAGCATAATCAAGGGGAAGTGAAGAGATCAAAGCAAACAACAAACAACAAAACCAACATTAAGTGTTTAAAGGACTCGTGTTATTTTTTTGCTCTATTTTTTATATCTATATGCATCGAATAACAACAACGTCATCTTTTTAAAAAAGAGCAGGCTGAAGACGTTGACAGAACAAAACGGCGATAACCGACCACGAACAGCCGCTCACCGAGAAGCTCCAGAAGCGCCGTACATTTTGCATTTCGAAGGAGTTGCTGTTGGAATTTTCCTCTTCCACTGAGGTGGGAAGTCTGAAACACCAAGAGCCTTTGAACAACCATTTGTCATTCACCATTCTTGACCACTACAACATCATTTGGCGTGTTGAAAAGGTTTGTGATTCGTCGTTCTCACCGAGTGACAGTGTAGCAGTTCCAACACAAAATTCACCTTCGACACGGAAATATTGCATCGTACTACGTTTCAGAAACTTTCATTTTTTTAAATTTTCCTTTTTGGAGTGATTTTGAAAATCGTTTCATATCTCCGACTGTGTTTTTATTTCCTGAAAATGCCCATCACATTTACGGGATAAGCTATCTTTATTATTTTATACTTGTTTTCAATACTAATTTGATTTCAAAAAACTGAGTACTGTAATGTGAAAAAAAAAAGAAACATTTCCTTGATCTCAAGTATCTGTGTAAACATATATTTGTATGCATACACACATTTATACACATACATATATATACACACACACGTACACACACATACATACACTTTTAACAGCTCAAAAGTTATATATTTTTATTAAATTTACGTTCTTGTCTTTCCCTCGTAAGACAAACGTTAATAATCTCTTCACACTGAGCCGCACATTGAGAATGCAATACTCAAAGCGGGTTTCCTTTCCCATCACTTTTTAAAGTATCACATTCCCGTAAATATTAAAAAGAAATATATTTATAACCTCTGTGAAAATCCGTGTATATTTTTCTCACTTATAGGTTCTTTCCTCTCTTTTTTATCACCATCTTCAAGAAATAACTTGCCTCGTTTCTCTCGCTGCATTAAAAGCTGTTACGTTTACTACCCCTTCTTTTTTCATTTGTTTTATAAATTCTTTAACGAACGTAATCGATAAAGGAAATATTTGATAAAAGTTAATTTTTAATAAAAAAAAAATAAAATTATTTCTTCTTTTCTAAAGAATATAAACTTGGCGCGACTTTCATTATTGTTAAATTATTGTAATTCTGAATGAAATTATGTAAAATAAAAACAAGTATATATATTTTTATTCCGTTTACACTTGTATCTTTTCTTCAAATGCAATAGCATTGATTTCAGCTATTGCTTTTACGAAATTTTGAAACTTCATTTAACTATCATCCGCTCACTTCCCTATTTGAATATATTATTCTACAAATCAATAATTTAAATTTTATAAATGAAATGATTAATAATGACGGATAAAATTTCTGTAAATGAATTTTTATATTACAGCAAAGTATTGTCTTTTAATTTCTATATATTTAATTTGAAGAATTTAAATTATCAGTTTTTAAATTTAATTCAAACTATTAATATCGCTTGCGTTAATGTGTAATGATGGCTGGGAAGAAATTCTTAAAATATATATATAATTAAATTTCTTAATATGTCCCTTAGTAGGGATCAATTACAATGAGGCGACAACTCATCTCGGTGCATTTCCGCTACGCAATAAGATTTAAATAGTTTCAATTCCACCTACATCTTTGAATTTTATTATTGCATGAAATCCATCTTTCTCTTCTCAAAAAAGTATTAACTTAATTTATATTGAAATAATAATTCTTAATAAGCACATCTACATCTCTTACGTTCACCTCTTCTTGCATTGCCCAAGAGATTCGCTTCTGAGCCAAAGCAAAGTAAATGGAGAAATTGGTTTTCTCCTCCTTCTGAATTAAAATTCGGCCTAAAATGTTATATTTCTGTCGATTCAGCAATTCCAAATTAATTGGTGAAATTCCTTTAAACGAGACAAGCAATCAAAACAACCCAGTGGATGTATATCAATTTTAAAGTACGAAATAGGAATGCACTTCTTCCCTATTATAAATATTAAAAAAACTTAAAAATTCATTATAGTTAATTCGCTCTTGGAATTGTTTCGAAGAAATATATTTTTAAAATCCATTTTTGTTTAATTCCTAAATATATTGTAAAAAGAAATCCCACTCTTATACATAACACATTAAAAGAAAGCAGCTATCGCTGTGGACTGTACTAGCTTAACCTTTGTATCATATGTATCCTTTACCTCTAGATTAAAACTTTGATTCCTCTTAGATGATATTAGAATTTTTAAAGATTTCAACAAAAACACATGTAAATATAGACTGAAATGCAACACCTTTAACGATTTTCCTTAAAACTTTATTAAACTATGATTTTATGAAGTATACCGTGTAAATATTTGATATTTGAAAACCTCCTTGTAGAGATACCAGAGTCAAATTCGATTTTCCGTTCTCATTCGCTTAATAAAGTTTCGACATTTCCGACTTTCCATTAATAATGAGCCCTGATCTCTGTTAAATAATTGATATAAAAATTATTTCTTAATCCCACTATATTTTAAGTCCTTATAGGATTATTAAAATCGATAGAGTGATTTCGACAATGAGTATCAATGGTCGAATTGGTTTCCATCGCAACCCACTCTATACGCTTAGCAGAAATGCTCCTTTTCTTCGAAGCGGCAAATATTAAAAAAAACAAAAAACAAAACCAAACAAACAAGGACGTTCGCTAACCATGCAAAATTCATTGCATATTATTGTAAATTGAATGAACTCTTGTATACAAAAAAAGAAAAATCTAAAATTATTTTGCAGCATTTTGAGGTTGTAGCTAGAGCTCGCTATTTCTTTTTTTCTGTATGTAAACCTTAAGAATTCTATACATAAAGATGATTTTACCTTTTGAATCTCTTTCTCTCTCTCTCTCTCGTCTCTCTATCTCTCTTTCTGTAAATACCTTAACTAGATTAAGAGCTGTATTATTTTAGATCAATGCAACCATTCCATTTAAATATATCTATATACCATTGAGGGTATTTATTAACATGCAGCTAAAGGACATAATTTTAAATATACGAGCTACGTGTTAAACAACACCTCGTTAGGAAGGGACCTAAATACTTTATTTTTGTTTCTTTTTAAGTTCTACGTCTTATGTCTCAAAGGACAGTTTTCAACCTTTCATTTGGTAGCTGTAGAAAGAAAACAAGGTTTGTTCAGTTTGTTTTATTTCTCACCTTATGTTGTGTAATATTATTTTTATTCGTTTCATTTCATTTCATTACAACACCACCTGTAAATTTTATGTAGACAAAAAACCAATGGTTTCAGTTAACGATTTTATTGCTTAAGAAAGAAAAAAAAAATCAAATTTGGTAAACAAAACAAAAACGCGCTTCATATTAAGCAATTGTCTATATTTATATAGCTTTCGTATTTGGAAAATACATTTCATAAATTAAGTCATTATTTTAATGTAATTATTTTTGTACTGAAACAAAGCATGATTTAATGTATAAAATTTTCCACTGAATCCAATCAGTTTACAACAAAATCTCACGAATTAAGCCTTTTATTTTGTTGAGATAATAAAATGGTTGTAAATGATTGCTTATTTTATTTTGTGTAAATTTCCATTTGGAATTAATTTTAACATACTTAAAGGGTTAATTGAGGTTTGGAAATGAAATTTCTGTTTGTGAATATGAATTTTTGTACTGCCTCTCAATATGTTTAAAATCTTGATGTTTGCAAAAGAAAAAAAAAAGAAAGTAAAATAAGGGTAAAACTATTTCTTTTTGTACTTCATTACACAGGAAAGAATTTTTGTGCAACACAGAGTGCACTTAAAAGGTTTTCATTATACACGCTTATGTTGTTGGAGGATACAATGGGATTTATTTTTAGGTTATATTCAATAAAAATTTTTGTATGAAAATAAAAATACCAACCAACTACTACTGTATGGTTTTTAAGAATTTCTTTTAAAGAATGAAGCTGCGCTTTATGGCGCCATCTTGAACTTTAAATACGTTTTATCTATAAATGCATATTCTTAAACAAAATTAAAATGTAATAAGCAGGTAATATCATACTGATAAAATATACATTATGAATAATCAGTTTATTTATTGAAAGTAAAAACAGAAAATAAATTGACTAAAATTCTCACTATAATTGGCGAATAAATTGCAGCTCCATTTCTTTAGCTTTATTCAAAGCTGCCTTGCGGACCCTTCAAAGTCCCAAAATTACTTTCTAAGATATCTACCTACTTAACATTGATTGTTCATCCCCTGAGCCTCTGAGCGGATGAAAAAGCTGTGCGTGATTTTTTTTGCTTTCTCATGAATGAGTTCATTGTAACATTTCATGCTTTCAAAATACGAAAATAAAATTACAATAGAAAGTCTCTCATATTATATGTATATTATGGTTGTTTGTTGAAATTTGTTTGTAATATCTAAGGAATAAAATTATTGATTTTTTCATACAGGAAATCTGTTCATTTCATCTTTTCTAATCATGCTAACTTTA
>JAHWFO010043354.1:985226-1010217 GCA_023313115.1 Rhysida immarginata | reverse complement strand
ATTTATCGGCAGATGTTTTAATGCTGTACTAGCACTTAATGCTAAATGACTGAATACTGTAACAGGTTAATCGTTGAAGAATTGCTTTGACGAGGTGGCCTCGCTGTTGCAGTATTTGCTTTTGTATTTCAGTGCCAAATGTATATAAACAGACCTTTCATTTGTAATCTCTGAATTTTAAACACATATTATTCCAATAAATTATTTACATAAAACCTTGGCATGTTTTTTTCATTTATATTGGTGATAGATTGTAGAAATAGGCTGGAAAATAAGGGTCCCCCCGCTATTCCCTATAGTTTTCTATGGCATTCGTCTGCTCCAGCCTTCCACTTGACGTCACACGTCGGCAGCCAATGACCATCGATCACCCCGATAGTGGCCACCTTCTCTTTAACAACCTTGCTTCGCAGTGTAGAGAAATGTCTAATGTTAAGCACTTTTATCTTTGCATCGAGCAGCTAATATGAGATAGGATGAATATTATGAATGACGCTGACAATTTGCAATTCAAGAAACGCCATATTTCCTTTAAATTAAGTAATGCGTATCGATGCCTCCACCCCCCTCCCTCCCTAGGCATATTTACCCATTCTGCTGTGCTCGTTTCGCTCTATATTGGCTCTTTTGCAGTTTGTTTCATGTAATCTTATCGCAGATTTTACAATTAATGCTACAAACTTAGAAAAATTACAATTTATTACAATTAATAAAACTGCAGTAATAATACCGGCTTCGAACAAAGTATTAATAATAAATAATTTATAATCAATGTTCATAATAATAATGAAGTATAAAGCCAATACGTGAGGATAATATTAGCTATAAAGCCGTATAGCTAATTAGATAATGAATGAAATCTAAAATATAATTAGGAATTGTCTTTGATGATGCGGTGCGATATTTGGTGCATTAAAAATCTTGAAAAAAATAAAAAAAAGAAAACAAGAAAACTTGTAGTGCAAGAAAACAAGTGTTAAAAATCGAAAACAAATTTCCATTACACCTAAGACGAAAATAAAGATTACACTAAAGTGCAAAGTTGAATTAAACAAGATAAAAATACTAATAATTAGTCAAATCAAACCGAAAGGGAAATCCATTTTAGTAAAATTATTTTATTAAATTACGTAATCTTGTAAATTCGTAATTGAATTAATTTTTTCTCTTTTATTCTTGTTCTTGAAAATTTCAATAAAAAAAAAAACATATTACGCTATGTCAGAAACTGATTAATACACTAGAGATGGAAGAGATTACATTTTTTAAACATCGATGTTATTGTTACGATGAATCTGTTTTTCCTTCCGATGTTACCGAAATACCGAAATATCTTCACTGACTCCGCCAGTAGCAATTGAAATTATCGTTCTTGCCACTAGCAATTGTAATTATCAAGGAAAAATTATTGGTCTTGCAATTGAAACTATATTCATTTAACGTTGTTTTTACAACTGAATATTCTACTGAAAATACTAATACAGAAAAACGATGTTTTGGATCGATGTTGCATCCCTATATCCTTATAGTTTAAACATTTCACTCAGGTCATCAGAAAATAGGCTATGAACCGTCTTCATCTTACATCATGGCCTTCGAGGTATTAGGCCTCCGCAAAGATAGACAAAAGAGGGCGCAACACGTACGTTTGTTTCTCGAGTCTCTCCGTGCTTCTCTTCTCGTTCAGTTCTCGTCTTCTCCACCTGTCTCTCCAATCTTCTCTCGCGCCACCTCTTGACAAGATTTTCAAATTCTTGTTCCAGAAAGCTTTTGTTTTCTGTTTTGACGCTCGTAATACCTAGACACCATCGACACACTATATCTCTGTTTCTAGTTAATATACATTGGGTAAAAATATGTCCTCTTTTTTGAAAAAAAGTAACACCTAATTATTCTTTGTGATTCCAAGATATTAATTCTTTTTCTTTCTCCTTTTATCGCGCTCCCATTTACTTGATCCTTATTCTGTTGTTTCAACACCTTCCTAACCGTATCTTCTAACATTTCTCAATTTTTGTTCTATTCTTGTTGTTATTTCTGTAATTGTTTCTCTTTTTCTGTTATCCCCAATACGGCCTGCACATTAACTCTCTTCTACATCTCTTCAATATTCTCTGCTGCCTTAAAGGGTAAATGACACCAAAAATATCGCTATCGAGATAATAAAGAATCAGAAAGAATGTAACATAAAACAAGAATGATTTTACCGCCAAAGCGGATAAAAGGAGCACATTTTCATGTTATGAATATATTGACTTAATCAACATTTTAAAACACTTAAGAGAAAATAAATAAATATGAAAACTAAATTGTAAATTACTATTTAAGTAAGCTAATGTGTAGAGAGAATTTAAACTAATAAACTTGAAAAACTGAAAGGTAAATGAAGATGGAGTTATTCCTCATACATTTAAAAAAATAAAAGTTCTCTAATTTGTAAGATTTCCCACATAATGTTAAACGAAGTGAGCCTCAATTGCTGAAGCTTTATGTGTAAGCATCTATTATTTTTTCATATAAAAATAACTAAACTGTTTCTACGTTATCGTCTACTATAGAAGCAAGCGATTAACTACTATTAATTAGCAATATGTATAACAGTAGTGAGTTTTAGATAACATTAAGCGTAAGAGCATTATGCTCTTGATACAAATAAGCTATGGATAACAATAGATCTAACAACTCGTAATGAGTTGGCTGATATATAACACGCCATATCTTAGCATTGAAAGTTCTAACAATAATATATAGTACCATTAGGGCACATGCAACAAAACCAATTCCCATTATCATTATTTCCTCGTTATATTCACTCATGACACGTTGTTACGAGGTGTTTGATATATTACATGCCATATCTTAGCATTGAAAGTTCCAATGGTACCATATGGTATCATATGGCATTATTAGGGCACGTGCTATTTAACCAATAACCACTACCATTATTTACTCGTTATATACACTCATGGCACGTTGTTACGAATTGTTTGAAATATTATATGCCATATCTTAGAATTGAAAGTTCCAATGGTACCATATGGTATCATATGACACCATTAGGGCACGTGCTACTAAACAAAGACCACTATCATTATTTACTCGTTATATTCACTCATGACACGTTGTTACAAGTTGTTTGATATATTACATGCCATGTTTTAGCATTGAAAGTTCCAATGGTACCATATGGTTTCATATGGCAGCATTAGGGCAGGTGCTACTAAACCAATAACCATTATCATTATTTACTCGTTATATTCACTCATTAAATGTTGTTACGCGTTGTTTGATATATTACATGCCATATCTTAGCATTGAAAGTTCCAATGGTACCATATGGTACCACATGGCACCATTAGGGGACGTGCTACTAATCCAATAACCATTATCATTATTTACTCGTTATATTCACTCATGGCACGTTCTTACGAATTGTTTGATATATTACATGCCATATCTTATCATTGAAAGTTCCAATGGTACCATATGGTACCACTAGAACACGTGCTACTAATCCAATAACCATTATCATATTTACTCGTTATATTCACTCATGGCACGTTCTTACGATTGTTTGATAGATTTCATGCCATATCTTAGCATTGAAAGTTCCATTTGGTACCATTAAAACATTTACTACTAAACATTTCACACCAATATTATTTACGCGCTATATTCATTCATGAGACATCCTTGCACGTACACGTGCCATTAGACCAATACCTGCTATCACTAGTTACTCTTATATATTCGCTCATGATATGTTGTGACGATTTGTTTGATATATTACATGCCATATCTGGTTATAGGAAGATTTTAAGGGGGTATCATAATGGTACCATTAAAGCACGTGCCATTATAGTACGTACTTATTCCGGCTATCTCACGTTCGTACTTGTTCGTGCTCTGTTCCGTATTAATGGATTGGTGAAAACAGACTTTGAAAAAGCTAATTCGTTTTCAAGTCATTGTAATAAATACTAAGCTCCCTAGGAATAAATAAATTCTCTTGATTTAGAGGCTGAACTGCCCTTTCAATAATCTTCAAACACGTGCATCCTGCACGCGCACCATCTCATTAACGTTTAGAGCACGCGCATTATCTCATTAACGTTTAGGGCACGCGCAGAGCCGAACCCATGTATGTTCTAATCACGCGTTTCCCCGAATGCGAGGATAATTCGTGTCTTCCAGGAATTCAATACATGCACTCTTTCTATTGCAACGCAATGAATTGTGGGATTGTCTACAGACGGACGGACGGACGGACGGACGGACGGATGGACAGCTGGACAAACCGATCACATAAGCACATTTCTATATATAGAAAACGTGCTAAAAAGAAAACAATAAGAATTATGGAAAAAAGTTACAAGTTTTTTAAGAAAGAGGCAACCAATAAGCGAAATGGGGGCCCCTCCAAAAATGTTAGCTGCGTGTGACGTCAACTTTGGTAAGCCGAGGCCGACGAGATTAATAGGCCCTGTAAATCTCGTCGGGCCTGTAAATCTCAAAGGGGCCTGCAAATCTCGTCTGCCTCGGTTACCAAACCTGACGTCATAAGCAACGCTATCGTAGCCTACGAAAAAGACAGGCCCCGGCGCCCTAAAGTCACCTGATCATGGTAGGCTGATCAACAATCCAACCTTCATTGTTTTCAACAAACGAAAAAATACTGATTCTTAAAATCCAAGATGGAAACATGGAAACAATGATGATTACATTGTTATTCAGCCTAGGATGATCAGGTGACTTTTCCGCGCCGTGGCAACACCATCTCAAAGCCTGAGCGCGAAAATTTCATACATTGTTACATCATCATACCTAGTCATAATTTAGGGCTTATTATTGGTAGAAATGCGATTAAAGATGACTACTTATGAAGTTTTAACAATGTATGACGTTTCCGCGCTTAGGCTTTCTCTTTAGGTGGTGTTGGCCGTGGCCTGTCTTTTTCGTCGGCTACGCAACGCTATTGCGGGATTTTTTTGGCAAAATTCAAAATGAATTTTTATTACCGGACGTGGCGTTTAAATTATGATTTATTTATTAAAAATGAAAGTAAAAAAAATAATATTGATATTTAGTATCAGAAAAGTAGTCAAAACTATATGAAAGTAACTTCCGGTTTGGTGCCATTTGCCCTTTAACTGCTTCATCCCAACTTTTCGGATTCATATAAACCTAACTTCAGGATAATTCTATAATATTCTATTTGCTTTTAGAGAATTATCCTTTTTGCTTTGATAAAGGATAGACTCTATCCGAAACGTCAGCTTTTTATTTTGATTCTATTTATTGTTTATTATTTATTAATTATTTACTAATTATTATTTATTTATTTTTTATTTTTAATAACAACTGTTATTTATTCTCTGACTATATGGTAACAGTCTTGTTATAAATCTATTATGTATCCTACACATTATTATATCTTTAATTAATTCTATCTTATTAACACAATTCTCGCTCTGTCCTCGAAAGCAATTGAATTTGGAAAAGAACTGAATGAGAACGAGAGTAAGAATCACTCAACGCAACGATTTGCTCTCCAAAAATAATAACAATAACATGAGAATAAGAAGGAGGAGGGTCGCTATGGTTTTCTTTCATTAGGAGGCCGCTGACGCTCCTGTCTCTCTTCACGGACACTCTCCCTCTAATCAACAAGTGGCAAAAGGCAACTTCGCAGTAGAGAGAGTCTTTCCCCAGGTCATATGTCTTATTTTTGTTGATAAATTAATGCCATTAATTATCCGTTAATTTATTCCTTAAATGTTTTTCATATTTTTTATATTAATTGTTGTTTTTAAAAAAAATGATGCTTCAGAAATTAGTATCTTGAGAAGTAATAAGATGGACTAAAATTTCTTAAAATCAGGTTAAAGGGAAAATATGGATTCAAATAAATCTGAAGCTTAATTTTACCAATAAAACCTTTGTCAAGTGCGTTTTTAAATGCGAAGAATTAAAAATGAAGCGTTCAAAGTATTTCTAAAGAGCACGAGGAAAAAATATTCTTCATTAAATGAAAGTAATTAGAAATAATAATTTATAGCTCATCGCCAGTGTTGCTCTAGTTGATTATGATATTTAAAATAAAGGATAAATTCTCTCGGATGGAAAATTTTTAGCTGTCTGTGATAAAGTTAGTTTCGATTTATTCGAACTTAATACAACTGACTATCTTTCCTTCCTTATATAAGTTGGATGCACTTTTTTTAAAGAATTTTTTGAAGTTTCGCAGCTAAGCTCAATTAGAGAAGAACCAGTTTGTTCCGGATAAAGAAGAGGAAGGGAGGGAGCTGCATAATAAGAGCAACAGTAGAGAATAATTGAATGGCTGTCTGGAAGAAGGGCATATGTTACAATTTTAATAATTTACAGGAAACTCCAAAAACTAAAGGCATCTCATTTCGAGATCGTAATCACTGCGAAAATCATATTTGCCCTACTTTCATTTTTTAACTTTCACAAAGTACAGGTACTATCATGGAATTATGGTGATTAGAATAAGGAAGAGGCTTGAAAGGGAAAGCAATTTCACAGTCATTTATTCATCAAAACAAGAATATGATAACGACTCAAAATTCAAAATTTCTTAGTCACAAATGCTTTTATATTTGCAACTAAGTTTGTAACATCATATTTTACTTTTTTCCATTAAAAAACAGGGAGCCTTCTTCTTTTTTTCCCTTCTTTCAGAGAGCCATTCAATTGTTGAGAAGCGCAACACATTGCCCATTCCCAAGGAAGAGTGAAGAAACATGAACGGTCAGAAACCTCGAGTAGAAAAAATTAGGCCGATATCATTTTTTCTTCTTTCATCATTCATTAAAATTATTTATCAATCCAGTTTATGAGTAAAGTCCATTGAATGAAGATTTCCATCGACCAGTCGACGCTCTGCATCTGTCATTCATTCTCATTTAAGGCGCGGAGCAAACAGAAGCGTAGATCAGTTTTGTCGTGCACAACGGAGAGAACGATCACGCCAAGGTCGATAGGCATCGGAATTAATTCACCCCGCCGTTTCGAATCGATGAATAAATTGGAAGTCGCAAAACACTCACCATCACGACCGTGATGGTGAGGATGATGATGATACTGAGGGTTTCGTCCATAAGAAGTTTTTAAATTTTTTTTCACCTATATTAACACCTATTAACATCCCTTCTACCCTTCGTTCGTCTGGATTTTAACGGAAGGTAAATTTTTTTTTTAATATTTTTAATTTCTATTTACACCCATCTTCTCATTTTAGTACATTAAATTTTAACAAACATCGAAAACCATTGTAAATAGAGACAGGAAAATATTCCTCAAATGAATAAAATCAATTCTCCAATCTATATTAATATAAGTCAATGTCTGTCTTTCTGAATGTGTGTATATTTGCGATAATCTCTACAACCGCAAAAACTTTGACGCAAAAATTTTCATGATGCTTTAACAAAGTCTGGGAAGCACAATTCATTTGCAGAACGTATATTGTCTGGGCACAGGGGGTAGAGCTATGCCAACGAACAAACCAGAAACGTCCAGACGTGGCATCTTACACAGAGTCCGCCAAAAAATGTAGTTTTCATGTGACGTTGCAACAATAAGGCGGCCATACCACAGAATAATGTTTCTTATTCTGTGGCCATACTGGTGAACCAGCGCGACGGCAAATCCAACGTAGTCAAGAAAGCACCGGTGGTCCACCAATATGGCGAACATCTGACGTTTGATGACGTCAATGCAAAACTTCTATACACACTTTATTAGATGTCATCTATAATTTTTTCCGTAACAGCAAAACCGAAAGCTTATATCCCGCTATTATTAAAACTGCCACCTAGACATAGGAGATTACTGATAAGAGTTTGCTAGGAAAATGCATAGGAGCAACTGTTCGCCGTATTCAAAAGTATCTCAACGCTTATGATAATCACTTGGAACACCTTTCATAATTGTAGAAGTCAAAGAGGGCTTATATTAATCGCTTGACGCCAGAATTAATTAGTGTTATAACCTTTATATAGTTTTTCCTTTTGCTGAAGTATGTATACATTTTTTACGGACTCTGTATATTTAAATTTCTAAATTCGACAATTATATAACCTACAACACTATATTAAGCCAACAATTATAACCAACAATTCACTCATTACATTGAATATTATCACGGCCTCATAGAAACTACCAGGCCTGAAGATGACGTCAATAATATATTTCCCGAGGCCAACGAGATAACAAAGCCTGGAAGCGAAAAAGTCACCTGACCAACTGGGTGCTAGCAGCAATTCAGCCTTCATTGTCTCCATCTTGGATATTAACAATCAGTCTTTTCCCGTTTGTTGGAAACAATGAAGGTGGGATTGTTGCTAGCACCCAGTTGGTCAGGTGACTTTTTCGCTTCCAGGCCTTGTTATCTCGTTGGCCTCGTGTATTTCCGTAGCCCACGTGAAAGACAGGCCCTGGCGCGGAAAAGTTACCTGACCATCTTAGTCCGGGTAACAATGTAACTTTCATTGGCCCAAAATCGGGCCCAAAATCTTCAAAAACAAAGCAACCTGACAGCTGATTACTCCACTGCTCACTCCTGCCCAGAACTCTCATGGCTCAATTTGCTTCACTTTTTGCCGTTGTTAACAATAGGATTCGGAGTCTATCTTTAATATACGTCATTGATAGCACCACCACGGCCACGGCCGTCTATATCTATCAGGCCTGACAACTGAAGATTGATGACTCATGCTAGAGGTCGGTTGCCTTGGGAACCCCCTTCTCAACGGAAATATTTTAACATTGAAATACTAAAATTGATGACAAATTATGCTTAATCAAGTTAAACGAATACTCCAGTATTTCAATGTTAAAGTATTGTCGTTGAGAAGGGGGTTCCCATGGCAACCGACCTCTAGCATGACGTCATCAATCCTCAGTTGTCAGGCCTGATAGATATAGACGGCCGTGGCACCACACAAAGCCAGCTAGATAAACAGGCCCTGGCGCGGAAAAGTAACCTGACCATATTGGTCCGAGTAACAGTGCAACCTTCATTGTTTCCATCTTGGATTTTGACAATCAGTATTTTTCGTTTGTTGAAAACAATGAAGGTTACATTGTTCGTTGGACTAAGATGATCAGTTAACTTCTTCGCTTCAGAGCCTGGTTATCTAGCTGTCCTTGAGTACCACCTGTAGCCGACGAGAAAGACAGGCATGGGCACTAAAAAGTCACCTGACAAAAGTAGTCTGAGCAGCAATCCAACTTTCATTTCTTCCATCTCTGATTTTAATAATTAGTGTTTTTTTCGTTTGTTGGAAACATAATGATATTGATAATACATTCACATTTTGCATTTTCAATAATTAAGCACAATGTAAAAAAGCTTTGATTTAGTTAATTAAAAATATACCTAAACAAATTTACCCCTTATTCAATCAACCGGGGAAGCCGGGTGTTACTCTAGTTTAAAATAATGATAATATTCATCAATATAATTACATAATCAGATATTGTAACAATTATCCATCTAATTTCAAGTTTCGCCAACTTTTATTACACACTTTTATTGAACTTCACTTGTTTGTGTGTTTGTGCGCAAATTTTGTAATCTATACTTTGCCACTTACTGGCTACCTACAGCTCTGCAACTTTTCACAACGGCGTCTTATCGATGACAATGCATGTTTCAATCGTTATTGTCACTAGTCTTTTATTTATTCGTAAGTTATTTAAAATTTATGTTTAATATGTATGTGTACAGCGCAATCGCGACGTAACGACTGCCTTATTGTTGTTTTTGTTATCGTTGTTAATTGTCTTATGTAATTGTTGTTAATTTGATCATCAATGCTAGGAAAATTGTTGGTTATGATGTCCTTGTGGAGAGGATTGTTTATGTTTAGCCAGCATAATTTATTGTAAACGCTTTCCCGAGATATAAGCGTAGCCGACTGGGCAGACTTCCAAGGTTTTTTTTGGGTTTTTTTTGATTTTGTAGTTATCATATAAAAGCTTATTTTTTTAAAATAAAGACTAAAAAGAATAAAATAAAATATATAAAATTAAAATTATAAAGCACACAGTTTCACCTTAATAAGTACAGTAAAAAGTAAAAAGTCTAATTTTTTTTTAAAGCCGTTGGTCTCGTTGGTCCCTTCGTTAAAGAATCCTTGCGAGGCAAAATTTGCGGTCCCTATAATGCCGTCCTGAAATGACCCTGGCAGTTGAAAATGACGTTAATACCAAACAAACCATCCAACCAACCAAAATATTTACATGACTTATGCGTGGATACATTGTTCATGAAACGGTACTTTCGGAAATCGCGGATTCATATAGCAATGATCTGCTAATTGTGAATATCCATTTGTCGCATTTACCGGAATAAGTACAATCCCAATGTACTCAATTACGTTTATCATTATCAGGGAGGACATGCGCCTGATGGGGGAAGATCGCGATCGCTGGAGATCCTCCATAGGGCTGCTGCCCCCGCGACCCTAACGGATAAGCGGGTTTGAAAAGTAAGTAAGTATTATCATTTAGGAAAGGTATTTGATCCTTTCTTCAAAGATAGGATATCGGTTGTATAGGATTCCCTCCCCCTCCCGAAAGCTGAGTTATTCATAAGAACCTGTATTCATATTCTAAAATTTAAATTAAATTCTTCATGTGCAGTGAAGATAATAAAATTGAAAACTGAAAAAGAGTACAAACAGCAGCTAAGACTATGATTATATTATCCCCCCCCCCTCAAAATAATTCAATCTTTCCAAATTGGTCGGCGACTTCTCCCCCTTTGATACATGTTCATAAATTGTCGTAAAAAATTTTTAGTTGGAAAAAAAATTCCTCAAAACAAAAATTGCATACAGTAAATATTCTATGTTTGTCTATTCAAACAAAGATTGCCTATAAATAAAACAAAGATTGCCTTATGTGTTTATTTATTCTTCAAAACCAAAATGACGTTTCCAGAGAAAAGTTTTCAAGTCACTGGTACCATCCGAAAGTAATATAATAACCCCAATCGCTAGATGTTAGATTTCCATCGAGAAATTCAAGAATGTAGAAACACTGGAATAAGTGTATATTTTTGGCAGAGTAATATTTTGAAATAGGAATTACTTTTTAACGTGTAATTCCATAATTACTGCATTTCTAATAGAAAGCTTTAGAACTTTTTACTGCAGTTGCGTGTATTTTTGCCTTTCCTTGAATCGAAGAAAAATTCCTGGTTGAAAATATATATTTTATTAAACTCTCCCTCAAAATTCAAAGATTCTCCCATTTCTAAATATTTTGCTCGTGTAACCATTAGCATAAATGATAGATGGAAAATTTTTCGAATAGGTTAATGCTTTGAATGAAAAGTCATCGCATACAACTTATGAAATCGCAATCTGTCCCTATCTTTGAACTTTTATTATTTTTAAAGACCGAAATATTGCTTTAATCTTTTATCGCTTCTATTTCTTGGTATTAATGTTTCAGAATTATGTCCCAATAGATCATTCTCTAATAGCAATCAGTACAAAGTCGATCTCTTGATAACACCGAGAACGAAAAAACATCCGATTTATACGAAAAACAAATTATCTTCACACTAATAGAATTCACTTTTGGTGATAAATTATTATTATTATTATTATATTTATGATATTATGCTATTTATGATAAATCGAAAACTTGTCTAAAGCTTGGTAAGCAAGGCAAAAAACCCTGGATTTCGCAAGAATTATTAAATGAAATTGAAAAAAAGAACAACTTATGGAAAAAGATGAAAGATTCCAAGTATAATAACATTTTAATGGTACAATATAAAAATATAAAAAATAGAGTAAACTCGCAATTGCGATACGCTAAAAGACAATTTTATAGAAATCAATTTGATTTAAACTTAAAAGATTCAAAGAAAACCTGGGAGTTAGTAAACCAGTTAATTGGGAAAAACAAGGTTATTGGTAACAATGAAGAGGATTTCATTATGGAGAATCTCGACAATTTTAATGAGACATTTAAAAATGAAGTTAATATAATTCGTCAGCAAGTGAGTAATATCACTTTTGTGACAGATAAAATCAAGGATATATCTAACACAATTGTTATAAGTGAAGTAGAAGAGAGAGAGATAGACGACATTATCAAAAAATTGTCACCAAATAAGGGTGCGGGATATGACAAAATTAGAATGAAAGACATTAAATATAATCTGAAATATTTATTAAAACCTCTAACCTATTTCTATAATAGAATTCTTATTTCTAGCAAAATTCCTGATCAGATGAAAATAGTTAAAGTTAGACCCATTTTTAAGAAAGGATCAAAAATGGAATGTACAAATTACAAACCAATAGCGATTTCGTCATCTCTAATGAAAATTTTGGAATGCCTCTTATTAAATAAACTTGAATCCATTTTTAATAAATATAATATAATGCATTCTCAACTATATGGATACACGAAAAAGAAAGGTACTCAAATGCTATTAATTATCACATATAACAGATGAATTAAATGAAGCTTTTCATCATGGTTTATATGCCACTGTGGTTTTTTTCGATTTAAGTAAAGCATATGACACTGTTGATCATGAAATATTGATAGCTAAATGCAAAAAATATGGTATTCGAGGTAATATGAGTTTGTTATCAAGAAACTTTTTGAGCAATCGTGTACAGAAAGTTTGCATGAAGGATAAATGTAATAGTAGCACTTCAGTAAAATGTGGTGTATTTCAAGGATCATTATTAAGTCCAATGTTATTTAATTTATTTATGAATGACTTACCATTAAATATTGAATCTGGAAAAATTTATTTATATGCGGATGATATTGCTTTATCAAATGTTCATAGAGATGAAGCTAAATTATTGGCTGAATGTCAAAAAAGTGTATCCCATGTTGTTGATTGGATTAAAAATAATAGATTAACTTTAAATGTAATGAAGACGCATATTATGAAATTTAAAGTACCAAATAAAAGATACGGACTGATTTTCAATACAAGAATTAAAGTTCATGAGACAAATTATTGTGCCAAATTAAATGTATGAAGGCATTGTAACTGATGTAATTCGTGAAGCCTCAGAATTGAAATATTTAGGGCTCATTTTTGATTCTAATTTAAGTTGGAGAAATCATATTGAAAATTTATGTGCTACATTACGGAAAATTATATTTATGATGTACTATGTAATGTGGTTCTGTCCTGTAAAAATCAGAAAATTACTATACGTAGCATACTTTGAATCCAGGATGCGATATGGTATTTCAATTTATAGATTCTCATCGGCTGCGAGAGAAGTTGAAAAATTACAAATAAGAATAATAAATTTAATTGGCACAAATTCAATATATGACAGATTAGACATTAATAAGAAATTCAAAAAGCTAAAAATCTTAAAATTTCAAGATCTGTATGAGTTTATCATCTTTGTGCAAAAATTTTTTAAGAGTAGCTGGGTGTATAAAAATGTAAACACACGTAATTTGCGCACTATGCAAACCTTTAATGTTCCACGGATTATGAATAATTATGGTAAAAAGCTAAGAAACTATTATATCCCAACATTTTTTAATACGGTGCCGAAATGGATTCAAACGTTGAGCTCTTTTAAATTTATAAAAGCAGCATATTATAGATGGAAAGAATATTATTAATTATATTGGCAGAGAATTTGTTGCTGATCAAGTAATGTTATCATTGATGTCTGTAGTATAGTATAGTGAAATTTTTAGTTTTATAGTTACATGTACTTGTTGTAATGTATCATTTTGTCCCATACAAGCCATATATGAGGCTTCGGGATAATTGGTTATAATGTAATTGTTTTTAGTTCTCTGAATAAAAAAAAAAAAAAAAAATTATTATTATTATTATTATTATTATTATTATTATTATTATTATTATTATTATTATTTTCACTTGTTCATTACCCGAATGAATAATAAAAGTTAAATAATACGATATTACGCATATATAAATGTTGAAATAGAATTCTCTGATCAGCCACATCATCAAGAAGACCAGGTTCACGTGACTAGGTTCATGAACACCTGCCATTAAACAAATGAGCTGAACCGTTGGCCCTGAACTTTGAGCCATCAAACCAATTATATTTCCGTTAATCAACCCACTATATCGATTTTTTTCTTTCACTTACATATACAGGGGTTGGACCAAATAATATGAGCACCTTTGATTTTATACGTTTTATCGAATACTTAGAAAAATACTTGACGAATTATCCTGAAACTTCAAGGGTGTAAAGAGCAAGTTACACCTCATATATTTCAGCGAAGGTTTAGTCCGGAAGGCAAATAAGGGACCATCAACAAGTTGAACAAAAAAAAATAATGTTTGGGATCACTCTGTTATAAATAATGCTTGAATCGAAATTTTTTCGTAATCTTTTGTTTATAACATGCAGGGTTTTCAACCCAATGCAATGCCATTATCAGGAAACTTGACAAACTAAGTGGAGACAATACCCTGCAATAAGAATATAAAAATATTAAATATTTGATGAAATATGAGCATTTTTACTAAATAATGTTTAACTGAGCATGTGCAAGTGTTACCAAAATGTTTTCTGCATAATTTATTAGCCAAATGTATAGAGCTACTCTTATAAAAACCCACGCAAATATCGTGAAAATTCAGAAAGATATCGCCGATAGAATGAGTTGAATTCCAGTTCTCTTAAAAATAAATAATATCGCTGATAAGGGGTTTTCTCCAATTTTTTTTTTGGACCGGACACTAGTTCAACTTCTTCTCCTTACGCTGATATGAAGGTAGTTGACCAGAAAGACTGAAAGTGAACTCTAATATCGAGAAATTATCCAGTTGAATTTGAAATGTTTAAATATATATTAGAAAATATTTGTAATTATATTAGATAAAATAAGCAGTTAAACAAAATTTCTATGAACGAATGTGCTAAATAAAGGAGCAGATATTAAATAATAACCAGAGTAATTTGTAAGTATGATATAAGTAAAAGAAAAGAAGTAATTGTGAATGGTAGAGGGGTGAATCAATGGTGGAACATATTGTATACTGACATTTTGGCTTTAAAAATTTCTATATTTTCAATTATATCCATCCGTTTGGATTTCTTTAATGTTTTGATTCTAATTACAAGTAGTATCTGTCCTTGTGCATGTGTGTGTGTGTGGCGACGGTTGATTTGATATCCAGGTATTTTACAGAGTTGATGTGTTCATTGTATTTTGTTTTGAAGTTTCTTCCTGTTACTCCTATATAATACATGGTACAGTCTCTGCAGTTTAGCCTGTATATGCCGCTGCTATCTAGCTTTTCGGAACTTGTATTGTTTTGAGGGAGAAATTGTGAAAGATTTCGCCTGATGGTATTATTAAGGAATGAGCGATGTTGCACTTCATCCTCTTGAATAATTTGCTTACTGGCTTCTGTAGACCTGGCTATTGAAGAAGGGGAATTTGATACTTTTTTCATTCTTGTTGTGCTTTTTTAACACTTGGTTAATCATATTGGGTTGGTAGTCATTTAGGAGGTCTATCCGCTTGATGGTGTTAATTTCTTTTGATCTATTCGTATGAGACATGGGAATGCAGCCATTTTGTGTTCTCTGGGGTGATTAGATCTGTTGTAGGATAATGTTGCTGGTGGTGGCGGGTTTTCGGAAAATTTTGCAAGGGATTTTGTTTTTTCAAGGTCCTTGCCTTGTGTGAGATTTCGAAAGTTAATTTCTTGATATATTTCTTCTTCGAGGGTGAATTTTATTTTATTACCGATACTGTTGAAATAGTCCATGATATTTTGAGATTTACGATATAGATTTTTATTGTTGTATATGATGAGGATACCATCTACGTATCTATTGTATAATATACTGTTGGATGAGAGGGACGAGGAGACATGGGTTTCTCCTAACGTTTGTAAGTAGATTTCATGTATTAAGCCGCTGATTCGTGATCACATAGCCAGGCTATCTGTTTGCTTGTATAGTATCCGTTGAACGTGATATATTTCTGTATCAGGATGGTTATTAGTATACAAACGATATCTTTATTTTCAATCAAATATGTCAATAATGAAAACATTAAAGAAATCCAAACGGATGGATATAATTGAAAATATGGAAATATTTAAAGCCAAAATGTCAGATGCACAAAACATCATGAATATACAATTAATATCTGACAATGAAGTGGAAGGAACACAGATGAAACGAAGGTCTTGTGGAGCTTATGTAGATCTGGTTGAAGCAGACGAAACAGAGGAGAAAAGAAGGCCTTGTGGAGAATTGTTACAAGAAGTACACAGAAAGAAACACAGAAATAAATTGTATTTCTCCACATTGGGTGACTTTTATTTATCAATTGTTTTTAATATTTATTTTTATTTCTATTTCCTTTAGTTAAAATGGAGTTACTATTTTTTTTAATGAAGCATTGTTAATAGCCAAAAATGCATCTGTTAAAGTTATTGAATTAAGTGCTTCATTAATATATGCTTTTAATCTATTCACTTTTGCCTCCTTACCCATCCTGTTTATGGAACCCATCACTTAACCATAATATCTAACTTATTAAACTCCTCCCCCGTGACATTCACACTTTTCCATCCCATTTTAACCATGGAGACAACCAAAGCCCCTCCCCCAGTAATTATGCACTCCTTTTCCTTTCCTGACAGTGTTCTTACTTCCACAGAAAAAAATCATTTCTCATTCCCCAAAATCATCTACACATTTTAGCATATTGCAAGTTATGTGATAAATCTTTCTATAGTTGGATGAAGTTGCTTTGCGAAGCCATATGAAGAGTCAAAAACATACGAATAGTATGCTTCAATTATCATCTACATCTTCAACTATTAAAGAATTTAATAACAAGTATGTTCCACCTTTGTTTCACCCATCTACGATTCCCGATTACTTCTTTTCTTTTGCTTTTATATTGTATTTATAAATTACTCTGGTTATTCTTTAATATCCAGTGTCACGTATTTTTACTTAATTTCTGCAGAGTATATGAATACGATGAGAGAGATAGGACAGGAGACAATTAATTACGTTTAAATATTTTTTTAATGATCGATATCAGTAAAGATGAACAAACTTTAAATCAATTAATTGAATTTATAATAATTATATTTCCTCGAAACACATATTCTTCTTCTTTATGGGGAAGTGGGTGAGGGCCTACGTGGCAACCGTGCTCAAGGATGACAGCGACCATAAAGGTTTGTCTACCAAAGAGGGAACTGAAATGTATCGAAACAGAAACACACATTAATTAAACAAGACGGTAATTAGCTAATTCGTAGAATTCAAATCGAGAAGATAATGAATGAATACCGCACGCCGAGACGCTGCTAACCATGTGCGGTAAGCTGGACGGGGCCCCGCCGATGCTACCGGCTGCAAGCAATACGACGCAGGTCTGACATGGCTCGATGATTCTCTCTGGGAATGTATTCTTTCTGAAGACAGTGACAAGATGGCTCATACAGTGTTATATATTCGATAAGGCGGCATTATTATCAATAAGTATCGATAATTAAAATTATCATGAAAACATTCATGTCGAGGTAGCGTCCATACGACGCATGCCAGCGTTGCCGTGTATTTCATCGCATGGCAAATGCGATAAATAATCATCCGATTTGAAAAAGTTATTAAGGTAAGCAAAGTTCTTATAATTCATGCAATGGGCCTCCGAAGTTTGTGATAAACAGGAATTTCCTTTGTCACTGCCTTGGAATCAGAGACCGTTAAAGTAAGGAGACCTGGCATTTCCTCATTTTCCCATTCAAACGTGTGTAATGAGAAATTCATGTAGAACTCAGTTTGGATTTCCATGGATTTCCAGCTCGCATCTCCTTCTTCCAGGAGACTAGCCGTATGGGATGAAAGGATGATGATGAAAATAGACAAACACACATCCATGCCCTTGGCGGGATTCGAACCCGCAACTCGCTGGTTACGAGAGCGGCAAGACTTGCGCCTCAACGCTCTCGGCCACCGAGCCGGCAGAATTCAGTTTACAATTCTATCTTCCATGCCTTCTCATTCCCATTCAAACTTCGATCGTCACGCCATCTGATTCAATGTTAGCACATCTACAAAGGCAATTCGTACATGACGTCAACGTGCATTAACGGATTGTTCTTATATGATGTCATACAACTATACCCAAACGTCCCCCCTTCACTTCTTTCCTTTCCTTCTTTACTCCTGATACACAATAATATTAAAAAACGACATTTTTTTTTCTCCCTAGCAATTTCGGCATAATTCATCGTCACAGTATCGAAAGCGGGATGACATTCAATACACGAAAGGAATTGACAGAAACAACTATCGGCGATACGAAAGTGCAAAGTTTACCTCGATGCTTGTATCTGTCATATCCATTTACTAGCATTCCTTTTCGTGCATTGAATGTTGTCCCGCGTTCGATACTGTGACGATGAATTATGCCGAAATCGTCGGGGAGATTTGCACAGCAAAGCAAAGTACACTTGAATCCAGAGAGAATTAAGAAATACGGTTAAGTCTGATTTCATCAGCTGCCGATTTCATCAGCTGCCGATTTCATCGACGCCGTCGATTCGACGGTTGCAACCTACGTGACTTAAATAGCGAAACCAAAACCTTCAAACCGAAACTAATGCAGCGCCCTCTGAGTCAATGTTAGTACAACTTCGAATCCGAAAGCACGGATAAAGTAATAGATTCTATTACACATTTTTGAGCTATTGCCAGGTCTCCTTTTACAAACGTCTCTGCTTGGAATATAAGAATTTATAAGAACATTTAATTATTTTCTTTTTTATAAATTGCTTTTATAAGAAATATAACGAATTCGTAATTTTGCTAACACTGATAGTACTGCTAACCGACTTCCGCTGCTGTCAGCGCCACCGCCCGGAAGGAACGTGCATTGTGCCAAACTCTTCCATAGGATTTGCCTGGAGATTCCGAACTTGTAGTAGAAGTAATTTTGCAATGATGCAGAAAGTTGGTCGTAAGGGGGCGGCATAAGCTTAAGGGGCAGCATTTTCGAAGACTTACATAGAACTGCATCATACTGAGAAAATCTATCGCACGGCCTTGTTGTAAATGGTTGTAAGATGACTGTTTAATGGGTGCCAAAGGTTAGTCTTTCCACAGATGGTAAACAATCTCTCACAATCGGATGTGGTGGTAACATACAAATTAAACGGAAAATGTTAGTTTCTTAATTCTGTCTAAAAAACAGACGATGACGCTTTCTCTATGGCAGTCGCCATATTTTGTGCTGTCGACGCCAATGCTCCTATGAGCAGTTTTTGCAATAAACGAATAATATCAGATAAAACTTTTGGATAAGTAAATAAAAATGTTAGTAATTCTGCAGTCTAAAACGTTTGGAGTTTCTGTGTAACATTTTGAAGACAATACATGATTATGTCCTTACATTCAAAAGTTATTATTATTTTGATATAAATCTGTTAGGAATACTTTGTATAGAAAGTGAAAAGCTGACAGAGGTACTTGCAAACAGGAATTTTGTTTAGATACAAGTTGAAAAATGAGTAATTCTAGTGGTAGCATGTGTAACTCTCTGCTTTGTAATGAATGGGTGAATAATTTCTTCCAGGTGATTTTGACATGGAAGTCGCTTTAGTTAAGTGGCTGGCGGCAGTTTTGATGATGACTGTCCACGTAGCAGGACAATCAACTTCGCCGCCGACAGATGAGGCACGGACAGGCATCACCTGCCTCAGACCTCCGCCGTGGACCCTTGATGGGGAAGACCTCATGGAACGACATCGTGGCAACGTCACCGTTGTCGTTCTTCTTCAGGCTTCCTGACCCATATGTTTGTGGCAGGCATCTAGGTAAGTTCACTACTGTCGAGAACGGAATAATATATTTTTCTTTCTTAATAATGTATTAATTAGGGAAAGCCATTGCATTTATAACAAAACGCGTGTAAACGAATTGAATGGGTCACCTGGAAAATGTTGGAAGCAACAATATAGAATTTTTAGAAAAATAACATTTTTAAAGCTATTTCAACTATTTATTTATTATTAAAAATTACACTGAGTGGCCAGTTTATTAGGAACACCCCCTAATACTGTGTTGTGCCACCCCTAACAGCACGAACTCGCCGTGGCATGGATTCAATTAGCCGCTGGAAGCATTGTTTCTTGATGTTTGTCCATGCGGATGCAACAGCTGATCCCAGTTGAGGCTTATTGTATGGTGGTGGATCCACGCCTCAAATAACCCGTTCCAGCTCATCCCAAAGATGTTCGATTGTATTCAAATCCGGGGACGATGGTGGCCAGAAGAATAAGTTGAATTCATTATCATGCTCCTGGAACCATTCCATGACGATAAGAACCTTGTGACACGGAGCATTGTCCTACTGGAAGTATCCTTCCAATGGGTGAAACATAATAGCCATGAAGGGATGAACGTGGTCGGCAACAATATTCAGGTACCCCTGACTATTAAGGCGTTGTTCTACAGGTATCTGCGGACCAAGAGTATGCCAGGAAAACATTCCCCAGACCATTACTCAGCCTCCACCAGCCTGAACAGTGGAAACCAGAAACACCATCACTTCGTGCTGTTGTCTCCAAATTCTGCGTCGGCCATCTGCATGGTGCAATATGAAACAGGATTCATCCGATCAGCAGACCTTCTTCCAGTCGTCGACGGTCCAGTGTTGTTGATCACGGGCAAATTGGAGACGTTTTTTGCGGTTTTGGGTGGACATCAAAGGCACCCGGACTTGCCGTTGGCTGTTGTATCCCATCCTTGCGAATATATGGCGTGTAAGTGCGTTCTGAGATGTTATTCTGCGGTCCACTGTTGTACTCCACGGTTAGTTGACGAGTCGTGACGTTTCCATTCGCACGAACAAGAATTCCCTTCCTACGCTATCCCTTGGATCGACGAGTCGTTTGCGACCACATACTGGTTGTTACTGGATTGTTTAACCAGTCCTGGTAACCCTTGAAATGGTTGTTCTGGAAATGCCTAGAAGATGTGTAGTTTCGGAAATACTCAGTCCACCTCGCCGAGCTCCAACTATCATTCAGCGCTCAAAGTCGTTCAGATCCTTTGTTTTCCCCATGGTGACGGGCAAACCACTTGCAGTTGACAGGTGTGTTCTCGCTTTATATTGGTACCCAGTGTCACGTGACCAACTGATACGGAGTAATTCCTGTGTTAACGGATTTGAATAGTCATGGGTGTTCCTAATAAACTAGTCACCCCGTGCATAACTATATGTCAAAAATTATGGTTTAATAATTTATATCAAAAACTGTCCGTGTGCTCAAGTAGAACATTTTTCCATTGAAAAGTCAGCTTGCCCCAATTTTTGGCTACAACTTTTTCAGGTGTCCCATTCAATTAATGGCGGAACTAATCCCGACATGAGTATTTTTGACTTTTAACGAAATTTCAATGGCTTCTCCAAGCAAATGATCTTTTGTAATGACATTTACTTATTAAGTGTTTTTAAAATATAACGTATTCTGCAGTTCGAATAGATATTTGCAAAACTTAAATGGTAGATGCGACACGATGTTTTGGACTATGTCCCGCAGGAAAAGTCATTCCTTGATGTCACTTTGGGAGACAGTATAGTATAAATAAGAAATGATATAGAATGCCTAAGAAAGAAATTGATATAGAATGCCTAAGAAAGAAAAGGGATCAGTCTACCAAAAAATACCTGCTAAACCATCAAAACGGACATAACGAGATAAGAGAAATCTGCGAAGAACTGTGTCTGAAATCGCTCTTTTAGGGAATATAAAACTTCTGAGAGAATTTGGACTAATGTCCGCATTAGTACACTAAAAAGGAAAAATACACTATGATACGCTTTAGCATACACTAAAGAGCCAAAACATTATGACCACCTACTCATTAACGCGTTGCGCCACCTTTGGCCTGCAAAACAGCTGCAACTCGCCACAAGTTCTTGGTAGATGACTGGAGACACGTTGTACCAAATGTCTAAGCAGCAGTCACGCATAGTCGAGATATTCCGACATGGTGATGTTTGAGTTCTGAGCTCAT
Source organism: Rhysida immarginata (assembly GCA_023313115.1). Taxonomy (NCBI): domain Eukaryota; kingdom Metazoa; phylum Arthropoda; class Chilopoda; order Scolopendromorpha; family Scolopendridae; genus Rhysida; species Rhysida immarginata. The sequence continues at coordinate 988,135 of JAHWFO010043354.1, read as the reverse complement.
GACATCCCAAAGTGCCTATCGGATTAAGAACCGGCGAGTTAGGCGGCCAGGACATTAATTGGAATTCATCCTTATGCCCCTCGAACCGCTCCAACACAATTCGAGCCTTGTGACATAGGACGTTGTCCTGCTGGAAGATTCCATTTCCAGTTGAAGACAGACGCTATGCAACCGGTCCGCAATGATGTTTAGATAGTCCGCAACTTTCATGGTCCATTCTACCACAACTACGGATTTCAGAGCCGCCGATGAGAACGTCCCTCAAAGCATAATACCGCCACCACCAGCCTGTGTATGGCCATCGACGGTATGTACAGGGGGAAGCACTGTTCGCCTGGAATTCGGCGTACCCTGATACGACCATCGACGTGTTGAATAAGAAATCGTGATTCATCCAACCAGCCAACTCTCTTCCACTTATCCCTGGTCCAGTATTGATGTTCCCGGGTCCACTGTAGGCGTAGTTGACAATGACGCTTGGTCAACAGTGTCCGCTGAACTATGTGTACCGAAACACTTGCACTTGGACCTACATTGTATTGGGCTGTCAGGTGAGCGACTGTCTGGTGCCGATCTTGCTTTACCAAGCGGGAGAGTCTCCGATGTCCTTTTTCTTTGATGACTCGTGGGCGTCCAACACCTTGGCGTCTACTGCTGGTTCCACTTTGCATAAATACTAACAATGCCAGATCGTGAACAACCTACCAGTCGTGCAGTTTCGGAGATACTCGTTCCGAGTCTTCGGGCTATTACAATCTACCCTCTATCAAATTCGCTTAGATCAGCAGCCTTTCCCATCATTCGCAAAATTAAGTGAAAGACTGATTCCTTACCTTCTCCAGCAGCAGTTAAATACCATTCCCACTTAATTACGTGGCCTCCACGTGATCCAGACGAGTTCATTCACCAATTTGGTGATGGGCATAATGGTTTGGCTCTTCAATGTAGTCGTTCAGTTGTTTACAAGCCTCTTTATCACGTCAGAAATTGACATGGTGTAGAGTCTGCTAATGGGAAGGAATATTATGGATAAACGAATTGTCTGGATTTCTTCTCTACGAATCTGATGGTCGTTGTTAGAAGTAACAAATATCTGAGAAACAGTTCCTGTTAGACTTAATTAATTTGGTAAAGACAGCTTATGGTTGTCTTGAATCGTTAACATCGTCTCCGTAAAGGTTTTCTGTTACGATTAAATTAAGCAGAACGATCGATTTAAACAGAAGTATTGAGGAAGAATGGTGCAAAACAATTTCTTCAATAATTAAAGAAATTTTATTGATAACGATTAGTTAACAATATAAATAATTTTAGAAAGTTAAAATTAATAAACACTCTTGTGGATTTGTAGAATAAAATAAAACTACAAATAACTTGCTAGGTCTTTGTGTAGCCATTGTAAATTCATAAAGGTAAGCTTTAGCTTAACGAATCATACGGTCACTTCTGTACACCAAATCTTCTCGGTAATACACAGATTGTGTGATAATAAGACGGGTTGGCCAGTCAACACGTTTTGTCTTCGCAGTCAGGTACAGGTAGGTATGTTGATAAATCCAGGTAAGTAAGTCCTTAATCCAAATAGTTGATCATCGTGTAGTACATCCTCAATAATGCAATAAATAAATTGAAATTAGCTAATACCCACAACAGTTAATATCTCAAGAGACCAAAAACAATTATGCAATAACTCCGCTGAAATAATGAGCTGTTTACTCTACTTAATTTTTCTTATGATACTGTTAATACAATTATGCAATTTTCTGTAAACAAACTTATCCGTAATAAGTTATTCAAAAAAGTAAAATAGAAGCCAAACTCTAGCCTACAATATGCAATGGTTGAACTGTATTCCAATATCACTAATGTTGAAAAAAAATGCTATACAAATAAGCAAGGTGTTGGGAAAAAAATTTGTTCATAATAACACTTTAGCCGTCCAAGTCCTTCCGTGAAATACGCTGGAACTGACCATGGAAAATGTCCAATAAAAGAAATCCGTTTTAGTGTGAGTTCAGAATAGGCGGATTTTTCTTCGCAATTAATTTCCGCTAGAGAATTAATTTCACCCAGCGTAATCCATTTACAAGGTGAGAGGGAGGTTGGAGCCGGAAATAACTTTAATTTTCCCGTCGATATTACGCTTACTTTTTCTTTACAAATATTAGCTTGGTTCACAGCTAGTTAATGTTAACTATCTGAACATCGCGCGATCTCTGATCATGCGACCAAGGTAAGTGAAATTTTTACTAATTTAACCATCACTGCTTAGCCATCTACTGTGACTAAATAGAAGAGGAGGTATATATCAGCTCGTTAGAGGGAGCTCTGGGGGGCTGCGTCTTTAAAAAATAAATTCATTTACCTTGGTCGCATGCTCAGTGATCGCGCGATTTGCAGATAGTCAACATTAACCCACAGCTAAAACTTCTCTATAAAAATTAATGAATTCTTGCCGGGTTTCAATAAACAGGGTGATTCTGAAATAGTGTGTATAAATGTAAGCAGTGACAGAGATGACCAGAATGAGTATTTTCTTTTAATACAATGTGGGTCCGAATTTGAACGCTACCTGAGATATGAACAGAAATAAAAATGCCGCCACCAGGATCAACGAGTTAATAACTCAGGTTCTGCAACGCCTGGAATAATAAATTTTGGAGGAATAATCGTGAATTCCAACGAGTAGTTTCCGAGTTACGCATTCAACATCGTAACACGTGCTGGTTAGTACTCGCATGTGAGCACTGTTAAGATTTTGAATGCGTAACTCGGAAACTACTCGTTGGAATACGTTCAAATTTTAACGGTATACACATTTTCATACAGGGTGTTTTTGAATTTAGTACAGATTTTTGGGAGATGATAGAAGAGGTCCTTAGAAGTATTTTTTGTCATATGAACATGGG
>JAHWFO010043354.1:953060-985216 GCA_023313115.1 Rhysida immarginata | reverse complement strand
CCCATGTTCATATGACAAAAAATACTTCTAAGGACCTCTTCTATCATCTCCCAAAAAATCTGTACTCAATTCAAAAACACCCTGTATATCCTACTATCCCTCCAAAATTAATTATTCTAGGTGCTGCAAAACCTCAGTGGCGGCATTTTGGAATAATCTGGAGCTTATGAATATGGAAGTAGCATTGATTTAATGGTCCTATTCATTTTCCATGCATTTAGCATTTCAACAGTCTGAATTTTTTTCTGCCCTTCTGATCACTCTCTGCCGCGAGGAAAGTAGTTTTCTTAGCTTTTCTGACCTGCTTGTTCAGTTTATAACGTTAATTTCGGCAAAGGGTACAGCAAAAGTTTTACATTCATTGTTAGGTCCGAGAAGAATACCACGACGTATCTGATTATGCAGATGCATATACAACACATAAATCGTCATCAATGCACTATGAATTATAACAGGATAATCTTGACATTTATGGGCACAATCGTTATGGTAACATTTGGGGGGAAACCCGTGTTATACTGCTGGTAACAGAGTATTTGAAGAAATGAGTGAGGCTAAGTTACGCGCCAGGCCATAGTTCTGATGAGACTCTATTTGGGATGAACCGAATCATAGGTTAAGTGCAATTGAGGACCGTTCACGGAACAAAGATTAATAAAAATGCAATGGGCGTGTACGCCACGAAGACTGAGCGCCATCATATAAGTCAAAGGTTTCAGCACAAGGTATTAATGCTACAATAACGCGGTGATTTTTTTTTGTGTTTTTATTAATGTATATTTTAAAAACTTATAACAGTGTATATTTTAAAAATTTATAACAGGAAGAAGAGGTAATGGCACAAGGAGGAATGTGTGCTAAAAATGTGCTGCTGCATATTAGTATTTGCACACGAAAAAGATAGGCATATCCTCTCTATATGTGGCTCTTCTAATTTACAATACAAGCCCATGGTGGAAGTATTGTCATTAAGGGGGAGAGGTCGAAAATTACAATGAAAATTTCATGTGTGATATCGTTTTCTTTGTATTTTGGTTGACCGAATCTTCTAGGAAGCGCGAGATTTTACTTAAAGTTTTCCTAGAGGTGCAAACCGGAAAAGGTTGAAGAACATTGCCTCCTTCCCAAGCCTTGAGGAATTTCTGACTATGCTCCTGACTGTCAAAGAATTTCTTACATTTTTTGCTTCACTATCCTTGTAATTATTTTAAGAGATATAATTATTTTGTTTCTGATAGGGCAATTAATTTTTAATGAAAAAATTAATTTTATCAAAAATTAAGTCCAGAACTACTCTGTTGTTTCTTTTCAATCAGAATGCTGCTTTTCTCGAACGTAAGAAAATATTTCGTTTCAACTTTAACTTATTACTTGCTTTAATTATTTATCAAACAGGCTTGAAGCATTATACAAGTACTGGAAAGGTGCCGGCCTAAGAGATCTTTCTATAATCATAATTAATTCCCGAGCATCATATTCTGTCATAATGAAGAAGGAATTGGAAGATCGCGTGGAAGCTATACCCCTCTACCAAGAAACAGACACAGAACCAGTCTGGGACATCCTCCAAGGAAGTAAAGATGATGTATTTATCTATGATCGGTAGGTATTCCAAAATATGATACTGTATTCTGCTATATTGTATACTCTGTCGAAGAACTAAAATAATTAAAAAAAAGATTTAAATTTTCCCTTCCTTCAGATGTGGCCGTTTAACCTACTTCGTGCCACTGCCATTGAGCTTACTTAATAAGCCTTTCGTTGGAATTGCCCTTTATAAAACTTATTTCGGTGAGCCATGTGGTTCATGCGATAACTCTACTATCAACTATTCAGAATTTTCCCTTTCTGAGGATAAATCCAATGTTACAAAAAGCAGCAGCAATGTTTCTACTGGCAGAGCTGCAAATGAAAGCCAATCACCACATGTAAGAAATTTTTGTGAAAAGAGAGAATTCAATTATTACAGTAATTACTAAGTAGCTGCATACAGTAATTTAATAGAAATTTATTTTTTTAATTTCTAATAATTATACATTTTTTTTCTTAATTTAACAGCAAGAGAACATTCATCAGGGACATGTCTCCAAACATCATTTCCATCATAAGAAGCACATTCATTCTCATGATGCTGGCAATAATTTTACAAGAAGAAATTCCTCCCGTGAGGTCTATTTCCGTGATAACCACCAAGAAAATTCACAGAACACGGAAATCCACACTTCTTCCAACAACACCAATAAGAGACATCAACATCATTTACACCACAACAACCACCACCACCACCACCACCACAATCACCACTATTACCACCGGTTCCAAAATAGGACCAGGCACAGTGAAAAAACCGGATTGCACGGTAACAGCACTAAACATCATCGAATATTTTCACATATAAACAAAACAGGCGAATCTAAAACACGTGCCTATGACAGCGCCCTTCAAGAAAAAATTCAGTCCGAGCAATGGAATCATAACCAAAGCGCAATCAACACCTTAAATTTTACAGATAAGGTGGACAGTTCTACTGAAAACATGTCAACGAACATGAGGATAACCAGCCGACACCCAAACCATATTGGTCGAGGGAAGAGAATGAGACTTAGAAAAGCTAACGTAACCGAGTCCAGATCTAGGCGACATTTCTACCGCGATTCTTGTTTGTCCATTGAAGACGAAACTTGCACACAAGAGCGCAGGAAATTTCACTTGATCTTAGAATGCTGTCACATGTTGCCGGGCAATCGCATTGCAAGCACTGCGGCAATTAATTGTGCCCTTCATTCCATGAATGACGTGGAATGCTCAAAACTCTACCATCTACGAGAATGTTGTCGCAGGAAGCATGAAAAAATAGTCAAGCATTTACCCCTCATCATACCTGTACCGCTCATGTGCGAAGGTTTTTCACCATCAATGTGTGAGATGACGAGGCGCCTGGGTTTCGTCCGCAACGACTGTTGCCCGACCTACACTCATGCAACAAACGAGTCCGTCATCCAGGAGGCAACCATGTGTAAGCACCTGGATACTCAGTTCTGTATAAGGCTCAACAGCCACGGCCTCGTACATAAGTGTTGCAGTAACCTCCAAAATGCAACGGCTAGGGCCAAAGCGGAGAGAAGAATATGAGTGCAACCAGACTGCTAGTCATTATCAAAAATAATGGCCGGCAGTCGCAATACAGAGAACGAATCATTAACTCATTTCCTAGCCCCATTCCTCCATCTATCTTTCTCCTTTATTCACGTGCAATTATGCCGACAGCAGAATAAACTGACCGGTGTCTGCTGTCTAATGTGACGCAACGAGAATAATTTGGAGAAAAACAGACAATTTATTAACGAACGAGAATTATCTCGGTTATATATTCGGTATATCTTCTGAAGCTTTTATCAGAATTATGTGAGAAAACTTTCTATTAAACTTAACAAATTTGCAATAATACAAAGGGAACCATTATTGAATAACAAATGATAGATACCATTAATGAATTTATTTTATTTAAAATCTTTTGACGATAGGTGTTGAAAATGTTTAACAAACGAAGCATATCACCTAAACTGATACATTCCTGATTTTTAATAAAATGATTTCAAAAAAGTTCTAATAAACTGCAGAATTGTAATATTGAAAAGTAAAATAAAAAGTAATATTTAAACAGTTCGTGCCTCTTTGTTTAGCAGTTAAATAATGGATATGGCATACCAAAGGGGAGCCAATAACATTCGTACAATACAGGGCGATGCAAAAAGGGCTTTACAATTTTAAAAGCAAATAGAAGTTTATTCACAAGGAGAGTTCGCAGTCGACTCTTCACCAATTTTGATCTCCTTTTCTTTTAGTGAATCAGTATTGAAAATAAGTTGATACGTGTCAGAGTTTTTCGTCCAATGCGCCTTTTAAGTTGTTTTTTTTAAATGTTAACGAAGTTTGCTTTCCTGAAGATACACGTTCGTCGAAATATAATTGCGATGCGTGTGCATTATAAAATATGCTGTATGCAGAAAATATGCTTTTCATGTTTTTATGATTTGTTCATTATTATTTTCTGCCTAAATATGTAACATGTAATAAATATGTTGTAAATATAATATATAAAATATAAATATAACGGACTTGCAAACTCTCCTTGTCAAATAACACAGAATTGGTTGAGGCAAATACATCAGGTTTAATTATGGCTGGTCTATTTTATCTATATACAGGAGCATCGTCCTTAGCTGTACCCATAATTCGCATGGGGTTGTGTTATTAAGTGTAGCATCCCCCTCGAAAAATCAAAATTTTGACGAAAATTCGTTTTTAGCATTTTCAGGTTTTTGTGAATCCATTCTGAAATTTTTATAGCTGAACGTTAATTAGAAATTAAGATAATAATTAATTTATTTGCGTCGGTATTTCTGTTTAAGAGCCCATTATATATGCATAAAATTAAAATTGCTATAAGTTGAGTTCTAATTATCCGTTTGAAAAAATTTAAACTGTGCTAGGTCAAGAACAGGGTTGCAACAATTTCGGATACACTCCAGCAGGTACCCTGAAACTCCTTACTGATTTTTTGAATTTTTTTTTTTAAAGACTGGTGGGCTGCGCCCCCCAGACATCCCCTCTAACGAACTGATATATACCCCAACCTATTTGGTTACAGGGGGCAGTTGGTTTCCCCCCGGCCGGTTACTGGTTTCGCGACAATTCAATTGGCACTGGACATTCAATTTCTCGGTATATATCACTTATATCAGGTATATATAATTACTCGGCGCAGCCCCCCAGTCTTTAAAAAAAAAACAGTAAAAAAAACAGTAAGGAGTTTCAGGGTACCTGCTGGAGTGTATCCGAAATTGTTACAACCCAAGAAAAGGGAGCTATATAACTTTATTTCAAAGTTTCTAAATCAATGAAACAAGTAATTTTATTGGCTGTTGATAGCATTGCATGTTATAGCTATGCGTGGTATCAGCCAATCAGAAAGCAGTTTACAAAACATGCGTGAACTAGCAATATGGCTGCCTCCATTAGCGTCTTTCTCCTGTAATTCAGTCATCTTTGTTCCCTTGTGATCAATTTCAGTTCCAAACATCACCTTTAGTTTATTAATTATTTTATAGTTTATAAAATAATTAATAATGCCAGGTAGAAGAAGCGATCGGCCAAAGAAGAGATGATTTCATGGAAATCGCTTCACGAACAATAAATCTTAAGAAGAAGGTGCCGCCGATACAGACAAAAACGCTACTGAAAAAATTACTTCTTTCAGGAAGCTAAGCGCATCAGGTATTCACAACAGTTTTTGCAAGAGTGAGTTGAATCAGTGGATACAGATTTATTGACTGTGAATTGTTTTCGACATTTATTAATCAATTTCCCTGTCCTCAATGCTTTATTAATTGTGGATATGATATCAGTGAAAATCGAAGATAAGGACTATGTAGCTGGTGGTTTTTAAAAATTGATGAAAACAAAAATAAATTGATATTTCAACTTTAAATCTAATTTTCTCAGCTTTCTTATTTTCACATTATCACCATCAGTCTTGGCGTAATATCTTTTTAAAGAATTAACATATGAAAATTCTTTTTTCAGTTTTTTCATACATAATCAAAGAACATAATGAACTAGAATCATTAATATGTGAAAATTAATACTTTTTTGAAATATGTATTAAGCAAGATAACGTGACTAAAAATGGTAGAGATATATTCATTTTCCCCCCACCTGAATGGATAAAACTAATTCAATAATTCTAGTTCAGAATGTAATACACATTAAATAGAAACCAGAAAAAAAATTCCAACTCAATTGGACTAATAACTTCATCATAAAGTTGACAAGAAATTTATGCTAATTGGGGCCTTTTTTAACACAAAAATGCTGTTTTTTAATACAAAAAAAGTAAAAATTAATGTTTTTGTTAATTTAATTTAAAATTTAGGTTCATATAAATCGTATAGTAAAAGGGTGATGACCATTTTCTCAAGTTTTCAATTTTGCCTTTTCGAGGGGGATGCTACCCTTAAGTGTGGGAGATGTCAGGACAATGCTTTTAAGGACTACTGTATGATGGTAGCAGCCAGGAGACCGCGCCCCGCGCCCCCCCCACAAGGGTTGCATGTCACTGATGGTCAGTCATACAGTGACTAGCCGTGTCCGGTGTTGCTTAACTTCAGAGCTGGCTTGGTCTGAGAAAGCTCACTAGGCCACGGCCTCCCCATTTATCTACACTGAAGAGCCAAAACATTATGACCGCCTACTCAACAACGCATTGCGCCACCTTTGGCCTGCAAAACAGCTGCAACTCGCCTTAGCATGGATGCCACAAGTTCTTGGTAGATGGCTGGAGACAGGTTGTTACCAAATGTCTAAACAGCGTTCGCGCAAAATCGAGATATTCCGACATGGTGATGTTTGAGCTCTAAGCTGCCGCTCCATGACATCCCAAATGTGCTCTATCGGATTAAGATCCGGCGAGTTAGGTAGCCAGGACATTAATTGGAATTCATCCCTATGCTCCTCGAACCACTCCAACACAATTCGAGCCTTGAGACATGGGGCGTTGTTCTGCTGGAAGACTCCATTTGCAGTTGGCAAGACAGACGCCATGTAAGGGTGCAACTAGTCCGCAATTATGTTCAGATAGTTCTCAGCTTTCATGGTCCGTTCTACCACATCTACGAATCCCAGAGCCACCCATAAGAACGTCCCCAAAGCATAATATCGCCACCACCAACCTGTGTATGGCCTGCTGTAGAGGGAGGGGGAAGCAACTGTTCGCCTGAAGTCTGCGTACCCTGGCACGACCATCGACGTGATCAATAAGAAATCATGATTCATCCGACCAGGCAACTCTCTTACACTTATCCATGATTTCCCGGGCCCACTGTAGGCGTAGTTGAAAATGACGCTTGGTCAACAGAGGCACACAAGTGGGACTTCTGCTGAGCAGTCCCATATCCAACAGTGTCCGCTGAACTGTGTGTACCGAAACACTTGCACTTGGACCTGCATTGTATTGGGCTGTCAGCTGAACCACTGTCTGGCGCCGATCTTGCTTTACCAAGCAGGACAGTCTCCGACGTCCTTTTTCTTTGATGACACGTGGGCGTCCAACACTTTGGCGTCTACTGCTGGTTTCACCGTCATTTATCCACTTTGCATAAAAACTAACTACGGCAGATCGTGAATACCAGTTTCACACGCCAGTTATTTCTCAAAGAACTCTCCTTTTTCTCTGCACATTTTTTCCAGCGTTCTGGGAACATCCTCAGGGCAGTCTTTTTCACCTCTGCTCTCCCAAGAACTCTGAAAGGTCCTTTCAATGGTCCAAAAAGGTGATAGTCGCAAGAGGAGAGATCCGGGGTGTATGGAGGATGTGGTAAGATGTACTATTTGAGTTCCGTCAGTGTGTCCATAGTCAATTTGGCTGTTTGTGTGGTTTGCCGTTGTCTTGTAGAAAATAAACACCACTGGTAAGGAGTCCTGGCCGCTTTTTCCTTAGTGCCTGCTTCAGGGACATCTTGAAAATGTCACAGTAGTAGGGTGGCCTTGCCTTATGAGGTTCTTTGCTGATGGATTCTCGCCCTCCTTCAAACTTTTGGCACCAAGTATAGACGGATGATCGAGACAAACATGACTCAGTGAATTGTTTTTGAAGTCTATGATGAATTTCCGATGCTTTCACATCTTTGTTGTGGAGAAATTGATGATCATTCGTTGTTCCATTTTGGTCAACACATCGCTGTCCGCCATTTTGTTTAAACAAACAATCGGTTGTCATGGCAACCGGGTGAGTGGTGCTGCATTTGCATGACAGGCGGTAGTTGCCATCCCGACGATGAAAGTTTAGATTTTTCTAACAATGAAATTTACAAAAAATAAAGTCCAAGTCAAATTTGAACGCCTCTCGTAGTATTTATAAACTTTTACAGCAAGTGACTACATATAGGGAGTGCAAGTGTGACGTCAGTCCTTGGACTTCTTCAGTCACGTGACTCGATTTGGTTCCAAACAAGTCTTCTCGCTTCGGGATTTAACATGGTTCCAACGTAGGGATGGAATAAAATCGTTTTGTATAAGCCCAGTGTTTATAACACATTTAAGATGTGAAATTGTTTAGTTCCTCACTGCTCAAGAAGGAGCCAAAACAGCGATTTAGACATTTATCGTTTTCCCAAAGAAAGAAAGATCCGCGAACGATAGCATTCTTTTGTTAAGTGATTAAAAAGCGTTCTAATATTTATGTATAAATTATATAATGGCATTAAATGTCTTAATAATAATACAAATTACACAAATTAACATAATAATTTAAGAGATGTCATTTTTACTGGCCGCCCGTTTCAACGTTACTAGTACGTATATTGCGTGGTTCCAATGTTTGGAACCAGCGATCCCATTTCCTAGGCTCTCGGCCCGTTCATCGCGCAAATGACGTCAGCTGTGACGTAGTCACTTGCACTCCCTATAGATTAGTAAGACCCAATACCGCATTTATATTTTGCTTCCTATACGAAATGAGGCCCCAGCTTACGCCTAATGCGTCTTGTGGTAAATGGGCCCCCTTGTCTTCGTGAGGTCAACGAGTAATTGCCCAGCGTGCCATTGCTTTAAGACACTTCTCCAACAAAATTGCTGTCACCATGGAAATACCATAGATATATTAAATAGACACATTTCTATCTCTATGGGAAATACCAAGGATTTTATTATTCATTCACTATTGCTCATGTGATGGAACGCCAAACAACGTTTTTGAAATAATGCTCTTCGCATGATATAAATACTGAAAAACAAACTGTTTTAGGATATTCTGTCAGCCTTTGCTGTGGTTTCAGATCGAAACATCCCTTATCGACTGAAAAATTTATGAAAAGTGGGTTTTAGGAGCTTCTGCCATCTAGTCGCAGATAGTGAAACTTAATGCTTTAAATCGATAAATCTGTTTCATATTTTTTTCTTCTTTTAAACTTTTACCAGAAAAAAATAATATAGAAAAGATAAATTAAATAATAAGAATATGTTGTTTTTTTAAATTTTATTATGTTTTTTTTTACGTATTCGATTTTATAATAGTCGTTACACGATCCACAACGCCCTCTTTTGTTGCAAGGCAACGAGTAATTGAAACTGAAAGTAAATTCAAAAGTGAAACCGAACTGGAAATAAGGGATTCTAAAATATGTAATCACCACGTCTATTTTCTTTAGAAACACATTTTACTTTTAATTTTTTCCTAATTTTTTTATAAGGGCTAACGTTGAAGTGTTCTTCTTAAGAAACTTTTTAACCGCATAGTACTAATTACATTTAATGAAATATTTAAACTGTCTTTGAACGCCTCACGAAAACCTATCAAAAAGGCCAATATTGGCGAGATAAAATACGGATGACGCTTTCAGTTTCAAATATTTAGAAAGTTTTTTGCCGCTAAATTATTATTATTATTATTAACATAATTATTATTATTATTATTATTATTATTATTATTATTATTATTATTATTATTACTTATTATAGCTTGAATACATACAAATCCAAACCCGGGCCCAAATGGCCACGAGACCGACGAGAAGGGTCCCCAGCAGGAAGAAATATAACAACTTTAGCTTCCAAAGAAATAAAAGTAATAACAAAATTGTGTCGAGAAAAATAAAAATGAAAAAGTAGAAAAAGATTAAAAGGGGTCAATAGTTAAGTTATAGATTTAATTTAATTATAAATTAAAAGATTAGTAGGAGTTAGTAGATCACAGCGGAGAAGAGCGAATAAGTTCAGATAAATCAGACTACCATTTGATACCAGCATAAGAAACACTACGACGTTTGTAATTAGCAAAAGTAAGTATAATTGAGTTTGCAGATCGTGTAGCATAAGGGTGGTAATTATGATGATAATTGATTACGAGGGGAGAAAATAAAAGCTAATGGCCATTTTTAGTCTTGTAAATAAATAGAGTTGTATTATGTAAATTTGATAAATAGTGAAAATGCCCAAAGGTTTAAAATGATGAGAGAATGAGTGGGGTTTGGGAATATGTAATAAGCATCGTAGGAACCATTTTTGGAACCGATAAAGACGTAAGCGATTAAAATTTGAAGTGGAGCCCCAGAATTGGATACCGTATCAAAAGGCGGAATGAATCAGAGAGTTATAAAGTAGAATCAATAAATGCGGCGGAAGATAATGTAAACGAGAAACCATTCCCTGAATTTTTGCAAAGTTTTAGAGATAGCAATTGGACAACATCACGTTCTTCTTCTTGTTCTAACCACTTCATAACAGTGGAAAGCTTCCTACCGGGTGGTCCTTTTTCGGCACGGTCGTCTTCGCTAGGCTGTTTCTCGTCGTCACAAGGGTCTTGGTCGTCGATAACACTGGCAATGATTATATTGTCCGCCAATACTTGATAGACAGACATCGACATCACATTCGAGCGAGTCTTGAATGTTTTCCTGGCCGCCTTCTTCAAATCCTGAAGATTCTTTAATCAGCGCAGCCAGTTCTGATACAAATTGGCTGTTTGTAGACTCATCTGATGGAAGAAGCTTATTCCAAGCTTTTGCTATTATAGTGTCCTTGACAGTAGCTCAAGCTTCTGATGCCATGTGCAGTTCTTGAGTTGTTTTTCCATATTCTTCCCCGGTCAGAACCAGACGCATCAATGCCTTTCTGTAAAAACGTTTCCCCTGGTCCATCGTTAGAGGACTGAAATAATGTTGGGAAGCAAAAAAAACAAAAAAAAACTTTAAACTTTCCGTTATCTCTTTCCAGTAAAATGTTTGATGTATGACGTGGGACATTATCAATCAATAACAAATTATTTGCAGTATTCCCAGTTTCAAACTGATGATTTTTGACTTCAGAAATAAATACGGTCATACCATTCTATAAAAATGTTTGTATCCATCCATGAATTCTTTTGGTTCTTGTAGTGTGTCGGCAATTTTTTATTTCTTGAAAGCACCGCGAATTTTTAGACTTCTCTATGATTAAAAAGGTAATCTGTACGCTCCAGTAACATTTCTGATTTGTGATTTGCTTGTCTTAAAACCAGGTGCTGGCATTTCATTCTAGAAACTAGGAATTTTGTACGGCCAGTGATCGCTTGAGTAGCCCTGATTCACGACAACGCCACGCTCTTACAGCCAACAGGACAACGGAGCAACTGATGAAGATGTTGGCATTTTCTTCCAGGATAAACCAGTTTCGTCTGCACTGTAGACATTGTTTTTTATAGTCCTTCTTATCGTTCCTATTTTTAAAAGACTGTTTCAAATGTTCAGCTGCTTCAGTATCAGCTGATAGTTTTTCATCCTGGTTATCCAATTCCCTAATCGCATGCATAGATTTAAAAGCCAGCCGGTTGCCGCTTAAAACAGCGTTACCCCCTACTTTCTTGTTCATTTCAACAGCTTTTTCACAAATCAAAGGGCCACTTACTGGTTGCCCTTGGCTCCGTAACTGCATGGACCACCTGTAAACTGCAGTGTCTAAATCTTGGTTTTTTTTGGCATCGTTCTTCCTGTGCAAGTTTCTATCTTCACTGCTCTTTTTAATGTCCGATATTGTTGCATATTCCCGAGCTAAGCTTGATCCACTAGCACCATTCACCTCCTGTTTCCGACTAGTTTCGCCATTTATTCCAGGCTTTATCAAGGATATAAACTACACAAGGGACTTTTCGCCTTTATATACAGAAAATATGGTACAGTGGAGTAATATGATTGGATAACATACAACGAATGGCAAAATAAAAGCAAAGAGTAATATATCTGGGTACAATGAAGGTAGAAGCAAAATACACAGCATAAGTGTACATTGATTGGATAAGAATAAAAGTAATATTCTCTGAGTTTTCCAGGTTACAAAAAATTCCCTGATTTTCCTGATCGCTAGCCACCTTAGGTATATTATAAAAATATAGAAATAAACTAACTGGATTAAAGCAGAAAAATAGCGATTGGATAATAAATAACAGACAAATATAGAGTAAAAATAATTCAAAAAAAATGATAGATAAATGAATAAAGAAGGGCTGATCCATAAACGAATAAGATATCAAAATACAAAAAGAAAATTACAGTAAATAAGAGACGGAATTAAGAATGGAAAAGATGTCGAAATCCGTTTGACAGTTACGAAGGAGGTTAGGAGATGAGTTCTTGGCTTTGTAAATCTCTATAGATACCAGAGTCGCAGTTTTAAAAGGGTCATCACAAAAGTGAAGAATGGACATCACTTCTTCACATTTCTTAGGTGCGTGTCCTGTGATGGCGAGGTGGTTTGCGTAATGGGAATTGCCATCTTTCTTCTGGAATGACATCATATGTTCTTTAAAACGAACAGCGAAGCTACGGGATGAAAGTCCTATGTAGAACTTCTCACAAACTCCGCAGAAGAGTGTGATGAAGAATGGTGGATTAGGTTAGAAGATGTGATAGGTTTACGGTAAATAGAGAAGAAGTGATGGGTGACAGGGTCATTAGTGATGAGGACGTCAAGGAAAGGGATAGACGGTTTCGAATGCGAACTGGATATACGGGGAGAAGCAATTAAAATAGTAGCGATAGCAGCAAGGGAAGTGGTGCGGGAATCGAATATTATTAGGATATCGTCAACGTAACGGTGGTAAGAGATGGTAGTGGAATTAGAAAGAAAGGGGGTAACAAATGTAAATTCTAGGTTTTGGAGATAGACTTCAGAGAGAAAGCTGCTAAGGGGGAAGCCTATTCCTAGGCCAGAGGGTTGAAAATAGAAGGAATTATTAAAGGTGAAATAGTTTTGGTTGGATATAACGGAGAGAATAGCGAGGAGGTCAATGGAGTCAGGAACAGGGAAGGAAAAAGAACGAAGAAGGCGTTCAAGAATAAGATTTGTAACCGGGAAAAGTCAGAGAATTTTACTTTTATTCTTATCCAAGCATTGTTCACTTATGCTGTTTATTTTGCTTCTACCTTCATTGTACTCAGATTATATTACTCTTTGCTTTTATTTTGCCATTCGTTGTATTTTATCCACTGTTCCATATTTTCTGTATATAAAGGCGAGAAGCCTCTAGTGTAGTTTATATCCTTGATAAAGCCGGGAATAAATGGCGAAACTAGTCGGAAACTCTGTTCTCCCTTAATTGTATTGTAAAGTCTCTGTCAATTTCATTGATATAAACAGTACTAGAACACCCACTTTGTTGAACTGGTCTATTATTTTAAGTTTATCGGAAACACTGTGAACTGCTCAACAACTGCAACACGATCTGTCCAATCGAAGGCTCACACGCCACTGACAACGCGAGGTTGGTCACGTAGGCCGGTATTGGCAGGGAGGGGGAATGTGCTGCAACGCTACAGCACTAGCGGACTGGAACGCTCTCAGTTTCGATTGATCGGCATTCGGATAATCGATGCTCTGCTATATACAAGTACTTTAACATAGCAGAGCACCCACTTTAAATTATAAATTTCTGATGTACAAAATTGTAAAACTATTAAATGTTTGAATCCGATATTTCATAAAGATGATCCCTGGCCTTTCAAAAATTTTTCAGGGAAAAATATATAATCCAGAAATTTGTTATCTATTTAAGCGGAACTAGCTCCTACAGGAAACTAGCCTTTTTATCCAAAAAATTGCAATGAATCTTAGAATATTGCAAATGAACAGCAGAATTTTGAAAAATATGAACTGAAGTTTTTTCTCACATTATGTTTCATAATATTAGCAAATCCAAAGTGACGTTGATCAGATAGTAAAAATTTGAAGATATATTATTGTGAGATAATATTAAAGAGTATGAAGCCTGGACTTCCTGTAAGAGAACGGAAGGCTAAGCAAAATAATGCACTGCATTAGGGGCATGTTGCTCAAGTTGTACCACGTGCTAAGTTGTACCTTTCGAATTTTAGACATATTACGCAACAGCTGACCACTGGCGGCAATATGATGTACTCTTTTGTTAGACGTGATGTTTACTTGTCACTAACAGCGTGGTAACATATTCACTCAGAAAGTGCGTTTATTGCTGTTGTCTTATAATTTTTTTGTGTATGTTTGGTAGTTTACCTAGTAAGTAAACCATTCACGTTCCTTGTTAAAAGGTCATTCTATAGCATTTGCATATTTGTTTACCAGAAATAAAAACTTATTAGGTTTATTCAATGTTCGGTTATGGGAAATTGAAATTGTGTTGGCTTAAGTTGTATTCATTTGAGAAAGATGCAAACAATAGAAGTTAAAAATAAAAAAAAACACGTAAAAGCGATTGATTTTGTTGTATTTGTGAGGAAGACCGCGATGAAAATATGATTCAGAGCTTAAAATGTAAGACATGGGTGCATGACCTATGTGCTGAAGTTGACATAAAAATGAAGAAATATGTTTCTGATGTTTGCATTAAGTGATTTAATATTAAGTAATGGTAAAATCATAGAAATATTCGTATTTGAATACAAAACTTAAGAATTATAGGGTTTAGTTAATTTTAATTTTGTTTAATTTTAATCATAAGTACCATTTAAGCTGTTGGTTTACTTAGTCGTACCGAAATTGTTTTAATAACTTCTGTTAATTACATGTAAAAGCGTACAATGACATGTTTCGGGAGCAAGCATTGCCGAATTTTCATGATTATCACCGAAAATCACCGAAATGGGAGGATTTTTGTATTTCGGGCACATACGTGGTTGGAATGACGTTTTTGTATTGTTTCCAACTGTATAATAATAAATAAATAACGAAAATATTCGCACAAGTTTTGAGTAACAAAGAATTCTTATTTATTCCATTGATCCTACAAGTTTTATCTATGTTTTTCTTATAGGAGTACGATTGGAGCAACTTTAACCTATAAATAATGCGTGGGTTCAAATTTACATTGAGTAAAATGAACAATTATATTTTAGTAATTGGAAGCGAAATTGCATTCCAGTTCAGAAAACTGGAGAAAATTAACTGCGGAATCAAATAACAGCCTTCATTATTTTTGGATCTTTCACGGCTCGAATTTCTGCTGACAGAAAAAGATAGTCTACTTAAACGAATGGATGGTACAAAATAAGGAAATACTGTGGAAATAAACGAACTACAAAGAACTTGAGAACTTCTAATCCACAAGACAAATAAGCCAAAAAATACCGGATAAGTAATTCGAAGACGAATTCTTCATTCTTTACGGCCTAAAACAAAACAAAAAAACACGTACCCGGTATTTTTTTCCCCTCTCATTTGTCTTTATTGATTAGAGGTTCTCACGTTTCTGTAATGATGACTGAGCTTAAGCTGCCATATAACCCGGACAGTGATGACTACATTGATTCATGCGAACTAAATTTAAAGGCTATTTTACATTTTTACTCTATACAACTTGCCTTCCATTTCCTGTAGTTCATGTTGTTAATATCTCAGAGAATTATAACACTATAAAGAGTTACTTCAAATGATAAAGTACAAAATCCACCATGAATGCCACTAAATTTGTGGTATTATTGACAGGCTGCAAGAAGACCATAAAAATATTTATTCAAACGTGCGAAAGGGTCAGAGATTACACCACAAAACAATACTCTACTTGAAAATACTGTACTAGAAAAAAATGTGGCACGTAAAACAAGAGAAAGGTATATTTATCTCTACTTAACTTCAGGCATAGCTTGAAAATGATAAAGAGAAAAAAGAATGAGGTCCATTTCAAAATGTTTGCAGTAACTTTTTGGAAAATAAAAAAATCCGAAACTTTAAAATATGCAATACGTAAGCCGTGTAGAGAAATCACTTTCATTCTACAGCGCCTTGGGGTGCAATATGTCAGGAAAGCTGCATTTCCTTCACTCTCGTTTATATTTTTCCGCTGAAAATTTGAAACTTCTTTCAGTTGAACAGGGAAAAAAATTTCCATCAGAATTTGCGGAACAGCGAAAAATGGATTTTAAACAGTTGGATGATTACTGTAATTTTACTGATTACTTAGAGAACCCTGTTCTAAGAACAAAAGAAAGAATACAACACAATAAAGGTATGCTTTGTTCTAATTTTGTTTTTGTAAATTGCAGTTAAATATTATCATCATAAAAATTTCTGCATATATACTCTTCATATTTTTAACCTTATTTCTCGACGTCCTTAGAATTGGCGGCGATGACGAAAAATTGCCATCTAAAAATTCATAAATAGATTCAGTACCACAAAATCTATAGAAATCACCTTGCAATAACGAAAATAAGAGAATTTCATGAATTTCTCTGGCGTAATAGTGTTTAATACAATTCATTAAGCAATTCTCAGATATGTTTAATTTACATTCAAGAGGACAGTCCTAAGCAAGGCAAAACTCAAACCCAAATAAAAAATAATTATAAATTCCTAAATATAAAGAAATTAAGTCTTTGAATACTATGCATACACGAGGACTATTCAATAAGAAAAGAGAATTCTTCTTTTCCACTCATTAGTTTTATTGTACGTATAATACGATATGATACTTCTAAAACTACCAGGTCAAAATATCTAAACCTGGACCCCAAATATTAATCCGAAATGCGTTTAATGAGGAAGACAAAGACAAGTAACATCAATAATGTTCATAAAAACTGTGTCACGGATAAAATTAATAACAATAGAAGAAAATGAACCAAAATAGTGATACGATATGCTAAAAAAACGCCTAAGGCGTTTCGGTATTTCACCTAGATTACCATATTCTCAAAATGAAAAGACGGGGGAGGTAAAAAACTAAATACAATCTATAACAATCCGTACACGAGTCATGTTCAAATGAAACTAGTTTGAGTCAAGTAGGTGTTATAAGAAGAAGGTAGACAGCCTGAAACACAATCAAATAGAAAGAGTATTATTTAAAGAATAGTATGGAACACGTGTTTCCCAAAAGAAGTCACCCATGGCCTTTAGGTTTGCATCTTACTGTTTGGGGAGACGGTAAATTCCGTCCGCGAAAAAAGATGTGGGTTGCTGTTTGAAGTAGTTCGTAACTGCTTCCTGCACCTCCTCATCGGTGTTGAATCGTTGTCCCTTGAGGTCCTTCGCGAACTTCATGGAGTGATAAAAGTTTTTTTATACATGGAGGATGACCAGCCTACACAATCCCTTATTGGATTAAAAATCTGCAATTAAGATCTTCTGAAATAGGGAAAATTCTCTAAACGACTGGAAAAAGTAATAAAATATTAATCTGAAATCCTATTTGTAAAGAAGGTCTATCTAATACCCATATCGTACAGTATAGAATTTAGAATCGGCAAAAAAGGTCAAACTATTAAATCATAGTCTGTGAAGTACACATTAAAAGACAGTCTTGAATCTCTATAATCAATAACGATCATTGTTTCTTAGTACGAGAAACCCTGATTACTTGAAGAATTATGCCACCGGCTTCTCGGCACACTATTATTAAGGAACATGAATTTGCTAAATGACGGCGATTTAAGATAAGCAATGCTAAACGATCAATGGGAAAAGGCAACTAATAAAGGTTACTTCCGATAAAAGCTATTTTTAAGGGTAAATTTGCCATTAAAACCAAAAAATAAGATCCCATATGTGATTTCAAGCAATAATTTAAAGATTGATTACAAAGTAAAGTAACGTTGGGGACAATGAAAAGTACTTTAAAGGGTTCCTTTAGCAACCACCTAAGCCATTATTAAATTTCTAGGCACAATATTAAATTATTTAAAATAGGCCCATCCTTTTTTGCTCTTTACGATGCAGTGAAAGGTTGAGAAAGTAGTTTAGTCAACTGCCTACTAGAGGATCAGCGTCCAAACTGTTTACTCAATCGGTTGTTTTTCAACGGCGACATATTGTTTTTTGTGTTTTTCGGAACTTTTTATGTTCCTCGTTTCACGTGTTTTGTGCCAGGATGTTGAAGGTAATGATTTAATTGTTATACTTATTTCTTATTATAATAGATACGTATTAGTGTCAGTTTAAAGTAGTTAACATGCCTAGTTATCGAAAACTGTTCATTCAAAAAAAAAATACATGAGGTGATCCTAACTCGAGTTCCCACGCTGTTCCTAAAACGAACTCCCATATTTTTACGATCACTTATTTTCAACTTCTTGGAATTCTGTTGTAGGATCCAAGTTTAAATTGCAAACAGTATCTAAGGAAAAATAAGCCCTTTATTTCTTTTAAATCTAAGATGCCTTTAAATTAATTGAACACCAGATATTTCATAAAAAATTATGAATTTGTTATTTATGATTGTTTTTATTTTCAATAAATGGTTCTCACTCATTCAATATTTATTTTCTCTCTCGAATACCTAATTTCATGATATGAAATGGCCCAGTTTAGGGGGCACGGATTTGGAGATTTTTGAAATGGTGAAAGAGTCATGTTTTGGAAAATGTAACTGATTATTTTATATAAATAAGGGTAAGTTACAAACAGCTGGAGCAATAGAATTACTGTACTTGTAAGGACCACGTGACCAGTACCTTCACATGTCCGACCCCACTGAAGTAATTCAGTTCAAATTTCATAGTTATGTAGATCTTGGCTGATGAATATGCATACCAAATTCACTCCTTTACAAATTTAAAAACATTGGGTATTAAATTAAGTGCAATTAATAAAAAATTCCTCCAAATATAAACATAATATAGTTTATTAACCCAACCAAAGAAAAAATTAACCTAACAACCAAAAAATGTATAAATAAAGAAGTCTACCATGAAGGACAAAACAGCCCGCCTACCCCATGACTTAAATGTAACAATTCCAAGTTGAAATCTAATTATATCGAAATTTAGAAATTTTCAAAATTAAAAACTCCCCCCTCATTGTCAAAAAAAACAAAAAAAAAACAATACTATGCCAAAAAACTACGCCAATCAAACACGCAATTTAAAAAACATAAGATACATTTAAAAGTCTAAAGTCTGTGATCTGAAGATTGCAATAAAAATAAAAATAAAATACATACAATTAAAAACAAGCCGGGTGATATTATTTACAAAAGCGTCTTCCAGGATGAAATTCTTCATGGTGCGATGGATGGCACTGGGAAACGTTCGTAGAAGACATCACACGGAATTAATGCAACCTCCATGAACACAAGAACAGAAAGATGTAAGGCGGGACTGCTGACATGGACGAGAAATCTTTATACAATGATGATATTTTATCATTAAGAAACACAAAGTAAGACATTGCAAGAAATTGGCTAATCTCGGGGTAGACAAACTTTTATGTCATCAGTATTTGTATCAGGTTCAATCTCAGCGCAGTCCGAACATGGTTAACGATTCTTTTGATTTACATGTTCCCTCCCATGAGAAAGAGATTTTTCATTATCAGCCAGTAATAAATAATAGTAGTGTTGAACCTTTTAATGAGAGGGAAGAGAATAACAGATTTCCCAATGTCTTTAATCTGTCGGACATACATATTCCTAGGGAATTTTTATCTATTTTAAACGTGGGTTTGAAATTTGCATTGAATGATGATATCAATTTAGCAAATAGAATAGGTGATATAGAACAAGCCCTTTCACTTATTAATAACAAAGAGCAAGTACGAAGATCATGTTTAAAAGCCTTAATTAATGGGAAACCTAAATTTAAGGATAAATATAGTAATACAGTCTCAAAAATCAAAAACTTTATTAAAGAAAACAAATTGATGATTAGTAACGCAGATAAGGGCTGGATGGTGGTTATACAAAGCAAAGAAGATTATTTAAATAAAACAGAAGCTTATATTAAAAATAACCCTCGTATTTTTAAGACAGAATCCATAGATAATTCTAAATTTTATTTGAACCAAACAGTAAAAAGATTGGATCTTCTAAAAAAACATAACATAATTGATGCCGATACAGCAAAAAGGTTAAAACCTAAGTTATCTAGTCTAAATAAATTTTACACTATTGTCAAGGTTCATAAGGATAATTTTCCGGTCAGGCCTATCACGTGTACTTACGAGGCGGCCACATACAAATTAGCCAAATTTTTGTCTAATTTCTTGAAAGAGTTTTTCACGTGGATTTATACAGTAAAAAACTCTTATCAGGTTAAAAGTATCTTAAGCAATATTAAATGGAGATCTTCATGGCACATGTACACTTTAGATATTAAGGACATGTATAATAACATCTCGGTCCCTGCAGTCTTAGACATCATCAAAATGGAATTAAGAAACAAATTTAGTTTTGAGGCTGTAATGAATATTTTAAATGCTATGGAAAATTCCCAATTTACTTTTAATAATAAGATCTATAGGCAATACAATGGTCTTCCTATGGGCAACCCTCTTTCCCCTATTCTAGCGGACATTTTTTTAGGACATTGGGAATCTGACATTATTAACAACTCTCCTTTTTCACATAACATTATTTGCTGGTTACGTTATGTGGATGACATTTTGATTATTACTAACTTAGAGGACATACACATTCTGTCCTCCTATTTATCCTCTAATTTTCAATTTGAGTTTCAGTGTCATCAGTTTGAGAAAGGGGAACTACAGTTTTTAGATCTATCCATGTATAAAAATGAAAATATGTTATCTTTCAGTAAATATGAAAAGGAAACTCAAGGAAATAATTTGCCTCACTATTTTTCAAAAATTCCCTTAAATTATAAGATAACACAATACAGAACTTCATACAGAGAGCTAGATTGTTATGTTCTCCTAATATGTTACCATCCTATATACATAAATTAATTAATAAAATGATCAACAATAAGTATCCCACATATTTCATTAAGAGAATGATGATTCGGGGCTTTCAGAAAGGGAAAACGAATATTCTTAATTCGATAGAACAGAGAAAAAGGGTTTCTATGGCTTATGATTCAAAGTTTCCTGCAATTAAAAAATGTTTCCAAGGAGAAAACATCCAAATAGTTCCTAAAATAAGTAATACTCTAGAAAGGAATTGGTCAACATGCATGTTCGAGATGATAGTGATAATCAAAATAATATTGATGTTGATCAATACAATCTCAAAGAACTATACAATAATGATTTGGTTTTTCATAAGTTAGTAAATCAAAATGATGTAATTTATTTAATTCCATGTTCGTACTGTGAGGCTAATTATATTGGCCAGTCTGGTCGCTCTCTATATTCTAGGTTACAAGAACATGAGAGAGCGATTAGACTTAATCATTGTGATTATGCTTTGGCCAGACATTGTCATGGCATGGGCCACAGGATAAATTGGAAGGGTGTAAAGATTTTGGGCAGGGAACAAAATTTGAATAAACGTATAATAAAGGAGGCCCTTTTCATTAAGAATTCTGATTGTACTCTAGCCAAAGCGTCATACGATATTCACAGTGATTGGAGCATTCTGTGAGTGACGTCATATCCTTTGACTTCACTTTTTTCCTTTTCAGTACTAGTTTCATTTGTTATTTTTTTGTTTGGTATCTCCCTCCTACATTGATTCTGAAGATGAGCAGCTGGCCTGCTTGAAAGCGTTAAAGTCTTGTGAATTTTTATTGGCTTATCATGTTAAGACATTTTGCCTTCTATATCCTTTTTTCTGGAGGATTTTAATTTCATCATTGTATAAAGATTTCTCGTCCATGTCAGCAGTCCCGCCTTACATCTTTTTGTTCTTGTGTTCATGGAGGTTGCATTAATTCCGTGTGATGTCTTCTACGAACGTTTCCCAGTGCCATCCATCGCACCATGAAGAATTTCATCCTGGAAGACGCTTTTGTAAATAATATCACCCCACCCGGCTTGTTTTTAATTGTATGTATTTTATTTTTATTTTTATTGCAATCTTCAGATCACAGACTTTAGACTTTTAAATGTATCTTATGTTTTTTAAATTGCGTGTTTGATTGGCGTAGTTTTTTGGCATAGTATTGTTTTTTTTTTGTTTTTTTTGACAATGAGGGGGGAGTTTTTAATTTTGAAAATTTCTAAATTTCGATATAATTAGATTTCAACTTGGAATTGTTACATTTAAGTCATGGGGTAGGCGGGCTGTTTTGTCCTTCATGGTAGACTTCTTTATTTATACATTTTTTGGTTGTTAGGTTAATTTTTTCTTTGGTTGGGTTAATAAACTATATTATGTTTATATTTGGAGGAATTTTTTATTAATTTCACTCCTTTACATACCTCTATACCATTTGGACCGGCTCGTCCCCTATAACTCTCACCCCCACAACTCCGACTCCACTGGGCCAATCAAAACCAATCTAATTAGTGAAACAGGACATGCCCATGGTAAGCAATATTTCAAATTTTAACCTTCTACGTCAAAAAATGTAGAAAATATTAAGGAGACAGACAGATGGACATGTAAAAACGAATAAAAAGCTCCAATCTTTCGCTACACAGTAAAAAAATTTGAGTTATTAATTTACCTTTCTTTTTGATATTTATTTTTGTGTTTTACAATATTTTAACAGTGCCTTTTTTCATATTTTCCATTTGTACCTTTGGTTTTTTTCGCTATACCAGTTCTACGGAAGTGGAAAATGAACCCGTTCACCAGTTCACGCGAAAACCAAAACTGTCACCATTTGTCGATTATAAACGCTATCAAAACTTTCTTCATCCACTTATGCATTTTATCTTTCTCGTTCACTGCACCAATCTTGTAAGTGACCTCAGAATTAGAATAAACTAGTTATTTCGCTAAAGACAAGTTTAAAAACCAGGTTCAAAAAATACTCGATACTGCCATCCGATACTCGATACCGATACTCGATACTGCAAATCACTCGATACTATTGGTATCGATACCTTAAAGTACTTGATACTATCGGCATTGGTATCGGTATCGGCACATCACTAATACACACTGAAAGAAACACTATCATGTCTTCTCTAATTATAAAAAAATTAGTTAAGGCATTGTTATCCAACGATAAAAGGGTTTTAGCATCATAATGTTACCAGCAGTAGCGGCTCGTGACTGTAATAAGTGGAGGGGCACAATACAAAATTTCAGGTTCTTAGGCCTTTTCGTACAAAAGTTATAGCGTGATTTGCATTTGGAGCCTCGCGGCCCCTGCCGAGGCCTCAGAGGGCTATATCAATTTTAGTGTGTAATAGCTAAAATTTTAAGCAACACATTATAAATATAAAACATTTCTGGTTCCTGGACTTCTGGTTTTAAATTTATAGCTTGATTTGAGATTGAGGCCGCAAGACCCCTGCCAAGACACTTATATAATTTTTAATATAGATTAGCTAAATTTTTAAATACCACATCATAATTAAACAAAATTTCCGGTCCCTAGGCCTTTCCGTTCAAATTTTATAGCTTCATTTGTATTTGAGGCCGCCAGGGACCCCGAGGCTTATACCATTCTCCTTGTATATTGTCTATAATTATTAAGTAACGCACTGTAAAATATAAAAATTCAAGTCCTTAGGCCTTTTTATTATTCAAATGTTAAAGCTTATTTGTGATTGGGGCTTCAGGGCTTATACCAGTTTTTCGTGTATATTAGCTAAATGTTTTAGTAAACTACTATAAGTATAAAAATTTTCAGATTTCTAGGCCTTCTCGTTCAAACATTATAGCTGCTTGTGTTCAGGATCCCAGGGACTATATAAGTTTTAATGTATAAGAGCTAAAATTTTAAGTAACACACCATAAATATGCAAGAATTCAAATTTCTGGACTTCCGATTCAAAAGTTATAGCTTGATTTGTGACTGGGGGCTCAAGGTCCCTGTCGAGACCCAAGAGCCTTATACCAGTTTTAAGTGTATATAAGCTAAATTTTTAAGTAATTTTCTATAAGTAAACAAAACTTCAGATTTATAGACCTTTTCGTTTGAAAGTTCTATAGACCTTTTATTTACTTGCTTCCCATTTGCTCAATACATCACGGAGCTAACTGTCGTCTTTCCACTCTTTCTCAATAGTCTGCTAACTCTCCATTATCTTCATTTACTGATCATTTTTAAAGATTTTCAAGAAATTGTTAAGTACTAAGAACTCTCTTTTCTAAGAAAAGCCTGAATAACAGGAATTCTATGCATTGTTACAAATTGAAACTTATCCATATTGCATCATCATTTTATATTCATTGTTATAATTCTTGGAAAGGATTGCTTTATCATTGCATCATCATTTTGAGCTCATTGTTATTGGTGAATTGCGTGTTGAAACCATTGTTGATACCTATTGTTGCACAAACTTTTATTTGCATTGTTGGTCATGAGATATATATTGTTGGTCCGTGCAGAGTGTTTGTGAATTGCGTGTTGATACCATTGTTGCAAAAACTTTGTCTTGCATTGTTGGTCATGCGATATTTCTCATTAATGCCCTGCTATAACCATGAATATCGATTTTTTATCAATAATTATTATTTTTTCGAAATCTGAAGTAGACAGTGACCTTCCTCATGCTTTGAAGGTCATGTATGCGAAATTTCATCAAGATCGGAATAAAACTGTAGATTTGTATAAAAAACATACAAACAAACAGACCCACAAACATCCTTCTTTATATATATAGAAGATATTTTTTAGTATCAAAGTAAAAATATACAAAATTTCAGGTTTCTAGACCTTTCCGTTCAAAAGTTATAACTTGATTTGTATTTGAGTCCTCGGGGTCTGGCGGGGCCCTAGAGGCTTATATCACTTTTCTTGTATATTGGTTTTATTTTTTTAGAACCGCACTACAAATTTACGAAATTTCAGGAGTTTTGCCCTCTTTGTTCAAAAGATAAAAAAGGAACCATGAAATTCATACAAATGGCCCCTGAGGAGCCCTGGGCCACCCAAGAGGAGTCGCTATATTTTTCCCAACGTTCTCTGTATAGGGCCTACGTGTGTACAAAATTTCAAGCCTCTAGGTCAATCCTTTCAAAAGTTATGGCGTGTGACGTACATGTTACATACATCTGTACCGTCGTGTATAGGGCATCATCTAAAACCCTATAAAGGGAAATTTATGCTAACATAAGATGGGTTTTTTGAAAATTTGGAAAACTTAGTGATCCTATTACTGCTTCATACTGCTGGATGGCAAATGGATCCTTTTGTTATTATACTTTCTTCTTCCTAATTTTTATTTTCAAGGTGAGACTTTATGTTAATATCTTAAATAGATCATTTTTAGAGAAATATACAGTATGTATATATGCATATTTGTTTAAATTACTGTCTAGATATTACATGATTCGATATTAAGTTTTTAATATGATTTTGGTGATTAATAGAATTTGTTACATTGAAGTTCATGATAGAAAGTTTAATGGGAGGTTATTCCAATGGTCAACTGGTTATAAAAAATAGACAACTTTCTGGAATTTCATGACCGCTGTCCTACTGTACACTGCGATTTTTACTGCAGCCGAAAATTGAAATTACGCTTAAAAGGGCGGCGATTTGACTCCATTGAAGTGATCCAAACGGAATCGCAGCAGGTGTTAAACATGCTCAAATCTGGGAACTTCCAGGAGTACTTCCAGAAATGGGAAGATCGAGGGAAGCGATGTATAGATGCCCAAGGGGCCGGTGGGACGGTAGAAATTATAAGATCGGGTAAGTTCCGTATTTTATAGAGTTACATTTCGGGAAATTTTGGGTAGCATCTCGTATTTATTTTAAATACTTGCACTAACTTCTGTTGGTTTTAGTTAATAAAACATGCAACTTGTTAAAATTATTCTTTCCATTCGTTTCCAATTTTTATTTTTAAATGTGGCCTAAAAAACAAGCATTAATGCATGCATTACACACTCTCGAACTGGTGGCGCCACCACGCAAAATTAAACAGGAACTAAAAAGGTAACTTGTCTTTACAGTATATATATTTTAAATTTAGTCTTACCTTTCTAGCATTAATATTAAATTTAGACAGAGAGGGAAATTGTCTCCGGTCAAATGGTTGCCAAGTAGCAAATTAATTCCAAATGCAAATTTATTACTCAACAATCAAAAACCCTATCCTCTGAAATAATGGATTCCCCGATACCAACATACGGCGTATCTAAAATGTGAGACCAGACGTGATCGTCAAAGTGAAAACTGGACGCGAACAGGTTGTCATAAAAGGGACCGGGGTCCTATGAATTCGAAACATAAAAGTTTATCTGGAGCATTTAATGAATTTAAGGAACAAAAATCGCGTCATATATCACTTTTCGAAACTGTTGGAATATTCAGCAATTGAAAAATTAATAAAAAGATCAGATCATAAAGCAATACAATAAATTCATTAAAAAAAGTTTCGCGTGCGTGCGTTTCGATTTGATGAGATCATCAACAAAGTCATAATAGGGAAGAGTTACTGAACCTTGTTCTATTTTTTCTCTGGTCATAATATTTGAAATCCGAGCATAAATGAAAGAGCCATCGTTAGGCAATTTAATGATGTAGAATAATGAAAGAGGAATGGTTGATCATGGTTATTAGAAGTTAGACGTTGATCAACTTCACCTCGAAAAGCTAAAATCGCCGAATTCTACCACCTTAAAGTCTACCTTATATTAATAATGATTTTGGGTTTATTTTTTGTTTCCAAATTCTCTTTGCTCTCTCTGTCACCAACATTTATGCCGCGGGATAAACTAAACAGGCTATTAAATATACAGGGTGTTTCTAAATTATCTCCCGTATTATACTTGTTTATTACTCAAAAACTATTACAGATTTTAACGTTATATTTTTATTAACAAAGAAAAGCAGATGTCTTAATAAATTTCAATGTGCACCCCATTTATGGCGTGAAGGACATCAAAATGAAACTCAATTTCCTCCCATGTTCGGGCTAGCATTTTGAGGGTGATTTCAGCGATTGTTTCAATTATTCTGTTATTGAGAGTTTCAATGTCATCAACGTTGGTCTTGTACACTTTGTCTTTCAAATATCCCCAGAAGAAAAAATCCAGAGGGTTCGCATCAGGTGAGCGAGGGGGGGCAATGGATTGGCCCATTCCTTACAATCCATCGTCCTGGAAAGTTTGTATCAAGGCACTGCGTAACTTGCAGGCCCCAGTGAGGAGGTGCTCCATCTTGTTGGTAGACTATGTTGGGCTGCAGTTCTTCCACCTGTGGAATCAGGTAGTTCTCCAGCATATCTAGGTAGGTTGCAGTGGTAATGGTGTCTTCAGCGAAAAAGAAAGGTCCGATTACTCGATCATGCATTAAACCGCACCAAATATAACTTTTGGGCTGTCGCTTTTTAATAAATTGCAAATAAATTATACAGGGTGTTTTTGAATTGAGTACAGATTTTTTGGGAGATGATAGAAGAGGTCCTTAGAAGTATTTTTTGCCATATGAACATGGGGTCCCCGCAGCTCCGTTTACTTACAATACTGCATTGAACAATCAAATGCTTAGAACGTGGGGGTTTTGTGAGCCCCAAATGCGGTTGGTTTTGTGTTGGTTTACTGCTCCGGAAATATGAGTTGTTACCTCATCAGAAAACAAAATGTCCTTAAGGAAGGTGGAATCATTGTCGATTTTTTGGAGCATATTCTCAACAAACTTCTTGCGCTTCGGTCGGTCATCTGGCTCCAGTTCATGCATCATCTGGATCTTGTGGGATGTAAGACGAAGGCGGTCCTTCACTATTTTATGTACGGATGTCATTAGCATATCTAGTTGAAGGATAGAAAAAGTTTAATTTTTCAAAATGTACTGTTAATGTTTATGTCTGTTACTGATTTTTTATTTTTTTCCACTAGTTTTTCAAATATATAAATTGATCTTTGGGCCAACCGAAAAGTTTTTTTTTTCTAATTTTGAATTTCAATAAAATGCAAAATGAGCCGCTTGGCGAAATGATTTTTGGGGACTATGATCGAACGCCTCCCTGACCTTTTCTACTCTGTTGTGTCGCTGAAGGTCTACCAGCACCCTTTTTGTGTAACAGGCTGCCTGTCTTTAAAATTTTTTCACGTCATAGCTAAATTGGCTTATATTTTGGAGGATCCTTTTTAAACTGTTTTGAACATTCTCTGAACTGTAATCATTGACTTAAATTCCACAAGCCATAACACGCATTGAGTTTTTTCTTGAACACTCGCCATTGTTTACTGAGTTTTGCGAAAAATGGAACAACGCGTCAACAATGGCACCACGCACCAACCACGTGTTTCATTATCAACTCACGCGAGGCTAAGAAACTTTTTGAGTTTTTCTTTGTGAATAAAAAAATCACGTTAAAATCTGTAACAGTTTTTGAGTAATAAAATGTTGTCACAAAATTTGGGAGGTGTTAATAGGAAAACCGACCAAATCCCAGTTCGATTAGGAGAAGGAAAACATAGAAAAGAGAGAGAAAGAAAGCAGACGACGGAAGAGAAACAAGGGCCGAAAGATAGAGCGTCGTATGTTAAAGAAAAAAGGCAGAAAAGACTCAGAGAGAGAAGGAAGGAGATTGGCGAGGTAACGATAGTTAGAGGAGAGACGAGGAAAGAGCCAATAGAAAAGCGGAGAGAGTGTGAAGATGAGACGGGGGAAGAAAGAGAGAGAGAGAGAGAAGGGGAGAGCAAGTTAGGTTTTCGATGAAGAAAGACAAAAATCGAGAGTGCAGGTGTTTAGACTGTCGTCCCGGGACCTCGGCGTTAAGAGGTGCTTCTAGGCGGGCACGCGTGCAGCAGGTAAGGCCATTTATTTCTTACCGAGAGCTCAAAGCCGTGGGTAGGCCCCCCTGCCGCGTGTATCGCGGGAACCGAGAAGAGTTCACCTCCCGAAGGCCACAAGGGGACGGGCAGTCGACAACACAATTAAAATTGCACAATATAGTTTTCTCGTACGTGAAATTGGTTATGGAAGTTTGAATTCGGCGGGCGAGGATACGTTGTTAGGCAGGACTGTCAAAGGTTCAACGTCCTCAGCTAATAAAAAGACCGAAGCAACCATAATAATGAAAGGGAAGCAACTAACGGTTCGGGAAAGAAACTGGAGGAGTGTGCGAATGGACAGGAGAGCGATAATACGGCGTTAGGCCTAAATCCGAAACTTCATACGCTCTCATTAGTTGAGTTGCTAAGCTTGGCAAGAAAAGCTTACCAAGCTCCCAATGTATGGTTTGCTGTATTGCGACGCGTCGATAGCATCGAACGAGAAGGCGTCGAATGGCGAGCAGCAAACTGTTCCCGCATATGAAGACAGGGTTCGAGAAGATACGGTAGACGAAGATAGAGCAATTGGCAGTGTCGACTTATTGTTCATCTCTGGACCGGAGCAGAAGGAATTTTTGTTGGAAAAAAGTAGCAGTGTAAGCGCGCAACTCACCGGTGACAATTGCGTAGCGCGTTGCGAAGCTCTTAAGTTTGCTTTGGATGGCGAGCGTACTGTCAAGGTAACGGCTGGTAGTGCTCGAATTTTTAATATTGGTCAGATATTGTTATTAATTTTGCTAGATGCGTTTATTGGCGTAGGCTGTAAGGCGCGCCTTCAAATTAGCAAATTAATTAATATCCATTTATTTTTGTTTTGTTCCGTTAGTGCATCCCACTGCGTCACTTATCCGGGACGACAACTATACCTTACGGGTTCCAGTAATCCTCCCGCCAAAAGGGTTACACGACGGGTTCGCCGTTGGTGTCTAGAAAACGATAATCGGCAGCAGAAGCCCCTGGAAATATTGCATGCTGGCTGGTTGCAAAGAAAGTGGAGCGGCTTGATCAGTGCTATTTATTTTAGGCGGAAGTTTATCAGTTATAACATTTACGTTTGTTTGGAACTCTGACGCGAATACGGCAGTTGCCGTTTTCGTGCTTTGTATTAACACACTTTATCGGGCATATTAAGCTTTGGTTAAAGATATGCATTAGGCATAAGTTTTGTGCTGCAGTTATTGTAAAATTAATCATAGTTTCAGAGATTTATCATTGTTTCAGAACACACAGAGATGTGGCGTCTAAGTTAACATGTAACCTCTTTAAGATATTAGTAATTTTAATAAATCTAGTTTTCAATTGCCAACTTTGCTACCTCATTTAATCCCCACAAATCCCCATTCTACAGTTACGTTACACATGTATAATACGGGAAATAATTTAGAAACACCCAGTATATGTAAAAAGATCGGGGATTTGCTTGTTTGTTTTTTTTTTTTGGTCAAGGCCAGCTCGCGGCCAGCTCACTGAAAAAAATGGCAACTATCTGTGTGAAATAAGCTGAAATAGAAGAATTATTTCACAAATTTGCTTTAATCGTCTAACAAAATTTAAGTTTTAGAACTTTGTTATGTTTCAATGAAAATACTGGCAACATATGTGCAAATACTTATAGTAATATCTTTTTCAAAGTACAGCCATCTATGAAGGAACAGAAAAAGCACCTTTTCTATAAAAAAATTTGAAAGCACATTAGAAATCTGTGAAATTAGTTATTGAATAGACTAATTAAGCTCTATAGTGTGTTAAATGTAGCGTCACCGTCTGGTTCAGACACCAGGCCAAAGAATTTTATGGTGCTGGTTTTGAGGGGCTTGTGAAATTATAGGGCGAGTGCCTCATTGTACAGGGAGATAACATGGGGAAATAAAAGTAGTTTTCAAATCAGTACTCTTATTATTTTCATTTCTACATCCATTTGTGGCTTACTTACTGCCTTCCGCTCGTATATGGTTTCATCGTTTCTCAACTAAGGCAAGCGATTCGTTTGGAGAGTCCCTTGCGACAGGAGAATGACCCCGCCATAGCGAAATCTTAGATCGTAGGTCGACGCCCACCATTGTGTAAAGGAGGAGACGAGCAAGCCTCCGTCAACTTATTTGCCATTTTCGCCCCAAATTCTTCCGTCCTTGACGGGAAGTCTCGGGACCGTCAAGACAGCGCGACAGCGAAAGTAGCCGGTAATACCAGCGGGCACCCGTGCGATTTGCCGTGTTCGGCAGCAAGCGTCTCGGCGCATGGTCATTAAATTAAACTACTTAGTTCTTAGTAATAGCTTTTGAGTGATTATCCTGATCAATTAATATTATTTTGTTGCTTTCCTCTCCAGGCATTGTAGTACGAAGCTGGCTGTTAACCAACTTATCAAGGTTATAGTGATCTCGAGAAACTGTGACAACGACCACTGAACGATACGTTACTTATCTACTCGGATCCCTGGATTATCCGCCGACAATATCGTCAACCTTAATTCCGGCTCAACTGTTTGAATTAAGGATTTGGTTTTTCACCTTTGAAGATATTTAGCACCCATTCGTCTCGATCAATTAGAGGACGGCGCACACGATTAAAGACTAAATTGTATTCAAGATTTAAAAATTTGTTGATTAAACTCACTCTGCAAAATAATTAAGACTCCCTCCCCTTCTATCAGTATACGTTATCTGATTATAATCAGATTATAATTATTGACGTGACATCCCATCATACAAGGTTATTCAAAATGAATGATGCAAAAAATAAATTAGCTCTGACAGTAAAATCAATAGGCCTAATAATCATGATACTGTATTAAAAAAACTGATATTAAATGAAAGGTAAACTCTCCAAGCTTCTTTTGGCAACGCTAAAAAACCCGCCAGTTTGGAAACGCTCACTAGAGGCGCGTTTCAACCACTTGCCTCGACATGCTTCACAGTCATGGTTTTTGGGAATAATGATGTGCCTGTGATTTCTTTCTGTGGGGCTGGCTACGTGAAGGACAGCGTCTTCGTACCGCATTACCGAATGACTTACAGGATTTAAAGTGGCGAATTTCCCAAGCGATCGACGTAATTGGTGAAGGGGTGGGGGTAAGGGTGAAAAGAGTTTGAATATCGTTCAGATGTCTGTCGTGCCATAAAGGGCTCCCATATCGAGAGAAACTTAGAGAGTTTATCTTTTATGTGATATCCGTATTTTGTAAATATACCGATTATATTAGTCACAGCTATGTTTTCTTTTTGCATCATTCATTTTGAATAACCCTGTATATTTATAAAGCTCATAGTCAACTTCTTTCATTATTTTTTTTCATTTTCAATCTGTCTTTTCAATCGGGCATGTTCCCTAATGTATGAAAAAAAAACCAAAGTTGTTCGTATATTTAAAAAGAATGGTATCAGAATAGATAAAAAGTTATCGTCTTATCCCCATTCTTATTTTCATGCAAATGTGTTTGAATATTTACTTTATCAAAAAATTTTTACTTTTCTATCTCCTTGTTTTGTCTTCTTGTCATTATGATTTTATTAAAGGTCGATCAACTGCTTTCCTGGACTGTATACATTTTATTAGATATGGTATAACCGAA
>JAHWFO010043354.1:913632-943060 GCA_023313115.1 Rhysida immarginata | reverse complement strand
GGGTAATACAGAATGCGAATCGCTAGATATGTTTCTAGCTTCATTTATATGGCCCTCTCTTGACGAGATGAGGCAACATTATGCTCTTTTGACATATAAATATTAAAATTTCTTCGAAATGTTGGTAATAATAGCCTTCTATCGCATATGCATATACTAATTTGACACTGCTCTTTCCATTTCTTCCAATTTTAGCCATTTTCGCAAAGATTTTAATCAGTAAGATAAAAATCCTCGCTCTTATAGCATGCATTACTATTACAAGTGGGCTCCGTAATGGCGGTCAAGTCTGCTCGGTATAATATAGTTGCTATAATACGAGGTTATGTTTAATCGCATTTCTACCAATAATAAGCCCGCGAGCGCCATCCCTTTAAGTTGCTATAATACCTATAGCCAGTGTTGCCAAGTCTGACGCGAGCGCCATCCCTAGATAGTGACAAAAAATTCCCTAAATTTCCCCAGATCTTTCCTATTTATCCCTGAAAAATTCCCCAGGTTTCGTGCAAAGAGAAGTGAAAGAAAAAAAACAACTTTTTTACATACATTACCTTTTAATTCGCACTCCGTTTCCAAATTTTTAAGGTATCTCTGCTTATATTGTTTTTTCTTTGTCGTGCTAGCCATGACTTCTGAAGTAACAAATTTGATTCAGGGAAAATTCGGAAAAAATCCTCTAAAATCTTAAAACTTATTGTTTAGTAGTGTTTTTCCTAAGTACTCGATATATCGACACTTTCAAATTTGAACAAAAAAGTAGCCCAATTTGCGATAAATCGCCCAACCTGGCAACCCTGACGTGCATCATAAAATAAGAAAAAAATAATTACGTGGCACGTAATACGTGCTAGCTTTTTAGCTATCGAAATGAATAACAAAATTAATTGAGAGAGAAGAAAAACCTAAAAACTATGATGTCTACTTACAATTGTGAAGTCTTCAAAACAAGGAACACCCAAAAACATTTATTTATCACATCGACAATCGATCAGTGTAGTGAAAAAGTAGTACGAGTGGTCCAGGAGCCTTTAGCTCACTTTACACGCTCGCCCAAAAAATAAACCAAATGAGGTACACTGAAGTAGGAAAGAAGTCTGATGAACCTCTTTAAGTCATCCAGAAAAAAGTCCCTTCATGGTAGGGACGAGAATCGGATTGTGGATTGACGAATAGGGAGTCCGAAAAACTAGGATCAAGCAGATCCAGTAGTTGGGGAACTCGGCCTTGTTAATGTTCTCGAAATTGACATCCAAGATATGACGGAGTCTTAGAAACCTGAGGGAACCCCTGATAGTGAGTGAGTGGTCCAGGATACCAGCAACCAGGATATTTTCATGATGTTCCATCTTGGGCAGCATGTTCCTGAGAAGTGTTTGAACATAGGAACCAACGTGGGTCATCCCCAGATCTTCATATATAGAGAGATTGTTGGCGACTCTTCTGCCTAGTTGAGCAATGGACCGGAGGGTAACATTTTGGAAGGTCTGAAGATCTTTCCATCTCGATTTGCAAATGGAAGCCCAAGCAGGCATACCGTGAAGTAAAATGGCACGAATCACTACCTTGTATAACAAGAGTTTGCTGTCCACTCTGAGAGCGCTATTTATCACTTCCTTATTTATCAGCTTATATAAACCCAAAGCACACATATAAAGCACCAATAGGAGGCCAGCGCCAAATCTCGAAACCGGATTGGCTACTATATCTGTTACAATAAGAACATAGGAGCAGAAAAATGATATGACGTAATCACGCCTTTGGTCTTTACATCGGAAGAGCTGTTGTAATGTGTTTGTTGAAAATTTCCATTGCGTTTCACGCACAGTGTAAAGATGTGTATTCAAAAAAATTTTCCCTAGATTTTTCCCTAGATCCCTAGATACAAAAAAATTTCCCTAAAGTCGCACAGATTTACCTAGATCTAGGGATAAAATCCCTAACTTGGCAACACTGCCTATAGCTGCCGCCACATAAGTTGAACGACAGGATGACGTCATTTCTAACACTAGCCAATAGACGTTAACGGGAAGTAAATTGTTTTCAAAATATTATTTTCGTATTTATATTTAGTTTCTATTTTCGTTTTTTCTTTTGAATAGATAAATGAAATTAATAAATTAATAAATTAAAAAATGACGCAGAATAATCGACTCGAATGCAATTTGTTTTATATTATGACTGTTAATAGGCTTTCCACGTTTCAACGATATCTCCACCATTACAATATTAGAACAAGTGCATCATGGGTAAAATCCAGACAAAGCATATTGAAGAGATGACTTACTGCGCATGTCAAAAAGATCGTTCAACTTACGTGGCTGCAGCTATAAATTATGTCTTCACATGATGATGTAACAATGTATGAAGTTTTCGCGCTCAGGCCTTATCTTTAGGAGGTGTTGGTTAAACCGTGACCACCGAGAGAGAGAAGGCCTCCGCAATGAAACTGAATACATTGTTGCATCACATAGTGCATTGTTATTCGTATTTCTACCAATAATAAGCCCTGAATTTACACTAAGATGATGTAACAATGTATTCGGTTTCATTGCGGAGGCCTTCTCTCTCGGTGGTCACGGTTAAAACCCACCACTGTAACTATATCTATGACGTCGGTTGTCTGTTTGTGATTGTAAATGAGAAATAGTGGAAAGGCGGCAGAGAAAGCAGTCCCTTCGCTCGGCGCTGTATCGGTTTCGCCTACGCACTGTTTTGCTTCAAGTGATGAATGCCCAAGTTTGGCTTCAAGATATCAAGAGCAAAGTGCGAAATTAGTGAATAGATTATCAATTAGCGAATAACCCAGCTCAGATTGTCGGAATTGCAGAGCACACAGACACAAACGATGGAAAAATGGAATTAGGTAAGTCTAATAAATAATATTATCAGAAAATGGAAAATCAATCAAATATTATTTATTAGAAACGAACGATCACGTGCTTCCATGAAGAAAAAAAACCAAGCCCATAGAAGGAACTGAAGCCGGCTATCGATCACCAGGTGAAGAGGAGTCGTCCAAGCTTCAGCCCAGTTTTCGAAATCGTGCGAATTTTCACCAACTGGTCAACAACAGGGTTAATGTAGTTGAATCGGAGTAGATGCATCAAATCGAAACTCTCCTTGCATGCAAGATAGCCATTGCTCTAAAAGATATCCTAGCACCCTGGTAGAGCAAACTATAACGGGTGAATATGGGTATCCATTGTACCGTCCAAGTTCATCACATTAGGGCGAATTCACATCTAAAGTATGATTACGTTGCCAAGAAATTATTTAGGCAAGGAAAGTCATTCGCATGGAATTTTGGAATTGTTGAATATTTAGATGAACAAATGATTTTTTTTGCAGTCAATTTTTTTATGATTTCTTATTCTATATTGGTTATTAGCAAGTTTAGAATAAGTCCATCTGCTGTAATGAACGATACTTTTTTTTAAAATAAGGGCATTTACCATAAATATTTTAAGTTATTATATCTTCTCTTCCCATGGGCCGACTGCGGTAAAACAAAGCCTACATGTTACCACAAGCTCTTCCAAACTGAAGTATATGGCGAGCGAAATAGGAGAACTACAGCCACAGCCAGGGCTGAAGAAACGTCATATCAAAGTATTGTTTTATTTTCATTCTATTTATTCCTCTTTCGAAACCATGTGTCTATGTTTAATCTCGGATAGAATCTCAGATTTAAGAAAACAAAGAAAACATGTTTTCTTTAATCTGTGGTAGAACTGCTAGAAGGCCATAGTTAGAGAGAGAGAGCCATGTATTGGGAGCATTTTAAAAGAATTCTTTTCGGTTTTTCACTATGATTTTTACTGTATTAATTCTAACCTTTTTTCATGTGCTCCTTTTCACTGTTCATCAAAAAAGCCCGAGCCACGCCGGGTATATCAGCTAGTACTGAATAAGGGCTTATAACAACTTAAGTATAAAATATAAGCACAGGTATCGAATCTCTCGATATCTCGAATAAACACAGCGTCTATGCTTAAAGTGCGTCTCCTTACTCGCGTCTGTGCTCACAATCGAATGTGAGACCACTAAAACGGCACGTGCAATCTTTTCGCAGTATCTAAAAATCACAAACAACTGTATTTTGTATGACGAAATATTAAAATTATTGCACCATCCGTAATGATTATTCAATCACCCGTATAGCAACGCCGGGTATATCAACTAGTAAATTATAAGTTATGAATTAAATTTGAGTAATAAAATATAAAAAATTATAATGGAAAAGAGTTTATTTCAATACACAAGGATTCAATCAAAACACGGAGCAAAACATTAGGCCATTACACGAGTTTGCTAGGTAGCACAGCGAAGTATAGTGTTGCTATCTGTTACAACACTTTCAATATATTTCATAATATCTCTGTAGTAATTTTAACATGCTCATACAATATTGATTAGGTGACTTTTCAGTTCCGGCGTGTGCTTCAAGCCGGCACCAACAATGCTTAAACGTGCAACAACAATGCAAAACTGTTTCCGTAGAGCTTTTGGTGTCGTTTTTTGCATCACGTTTTTTGTAATGATGTCCAGCTTTAAAATATTTTCATGTTAAAAAATCTAAGCATCCAATTCAACAATCCAAATTCGGTAGGCTCAATCGATATAATCATTCCATTGTAGCTCCACAGTTAAAAAGTAGTTAATGACAAAAAAGCTCGTTGGCGGCGCACGGTACCGATGAGAGCACATTGTAGAAACTTTACTGTGATAGGTATGAATTTCCAAGTGATTCCTTGGTGTGACATTTCATCTAGAACAGTTCGATTCAATGCACTTTTGTGTAGTAATTGATACAATTTCTTTAACTCCTTCTGGGCACCATGGAAGTTAGTGGCATTGTCACTGATTAGTTCTCTGCAGATTCCTCGTCGTGCACCGAACTCTTCAAAAATGGACGCTCACTTAGTTTACCATTATGTAAATACTACGGTCTAGATCGTGATGCACGGCCGTTAATCACAGCAAATTAACTATAATTTTCCTGCGGAGAAGGGTAGTGACAACCTATTCCGTAAGCTTGAACCGTCATTTTGATTCCGTGGTCGAAAATGACAACTGAATAACTATGCTAAATTCGTCGTTATTTTAGACAAATTTATGTCGCCTGAAGCTATGCAATTTTAGATTAAACCTGTAGTTGTGTGTACAACTACTTGTTCGATTTTATTTTATCCCTTTACATAGAAAAATATAAAAGTACAAAAAAATAGCACACCTTTCTTTTGTTGTTTTTTTTTAAATTTTTAATTAACAACAAAACTATTCCATATTTCACCTACAGGTTTTACTCCCATAATTAGGTTTTTGGCTGGGTTACCGTATTTACTCGATTCTAAGGCGCCTTACTTTCGAAAGTAAGGCGCATGCTGATTTTTGAGACCATTTTTGAAAAAAAAAAATTATTCCGGCACCAAAATCAACTTTATAACTTTATTCAAAAATCAAAATCAACATGTTTTAGTGCAATATGTACATATTTTTACTAAAAAAATATCGGCAAAAAAGTGCGCCTTAGAATCGAGTAAATACGGTATATTTCTTGATGAAATCTTAAGTCGAAAGCAGGAACGGATGAAGGGGGGGGGGATCCCCCCTCGGCAAAGTCGACCTAAACGAACCACGTCGTTCGACGAGCAAGCTCCACGTGCAACCATATGAAAACGTACAATTTTACCCAAACGTATGCATGCAGTCAAGCTCGTGGAGCATATACGGGCTTATTAAATTGATCTATTGGTACTTTTGGAACACCCTGTAGCAGGATCATATGTTGTATGCCACCCACACAATGCTCTTGTGCAATTTCATTAATATTGACTCACTTCTTCCATGTGTTGCATTTGTTTTTGCCGGCAATGTATGATATGCGTTGAGGTAATAAATGAATATGTTAACAAATAAAATTTATTACAATTTGTAATTTTTTATCATTAAATTATTCTTGATCATTAATTGGCTGAGGAAGAAATTTTATTTGTTAGCCTTTTGTGATATTGTTTTCATTAAATAAGTTTGGAGAAAATATTGACAGGCTTCTCTTTCAGCATTCAGTTGGAAACTGACTGTCCGTTGGCTATGGCTAAAACGATCTTTTTACTGTCTCTAGATGGAAAATATAAATAGAATACAATCTCTGGCAACAATTATTCCAAAGCGTAACAGGAAGGATTAGGTTGTTTCTGTTATTTGCAACCCAAACATATAAGTAAAACCTAAAATTACCCAGCTGCCTTTTAAAAATTTCCTTAATACCAGTAACAAATATTGTATTATTTCTGTGACAATTATGACTGAAACAATTAAAATTAATACTCTAAACAAATCACAATTAAACACTACTGAGGAAATAATTTTTCGAACATTTCATTTTTAGGAAAAAATTATTTGGACGAAAATTATTAACGAAAAACGTCAATCATATTAAACATTAAAGGCGTGTTACACCTCATTTGGCTTTTATTACTGTTTTTTTATCCTTTTGTCATTGTTTGAAATAAATCTCTGAAACATAATGTGCAATTTTAGACCAACTGTTAAGAATGAACTTTTAGTTCAGGTTGTTTTTTTTCAGTTACTAATTTTTTTATGTTGGCTGGCCATAGAAATCATTTAATATTCTTATATTGTAAAAATGTGTTGATTCTTGCAATGCGATAACAAGCTGTCTTATCTTGAAAAATGATCCGTTCATCACCAAATTGTTCTTCAATAGAGGAAATTAGAAAATATCCAAAACTTCAACATACACGTCTCCATTTATTTTTCCATGAAGCATTGCTATGTTATCTATAGTGTTTTAGACGACAGACATCCCTAAATCATTAAATAAGATGGAAGCTGTTTGGAATCCCTTAAATACTGATTAGAAAAACTTTTCATTACCGTCTCCGAAGAAAAACCCCATTTATCAACCTTTCAAAATGGGGCTGATCAAAAACTTTCCTCGGAGAACACGACCTTTCTCAGTCCTCAATGTCCTGGTTTTTGTTTTGCTTTATCCATTGTAAATGTACTTGTTTCTGATGCATCGGCCACGGTGGCTCAGTGGTTACGTGATTCCCTCTGATGCCCGAGGACCGGGTTCGATCCCGACCGAGGACGACGAGGATTTTTTCAGGAGGAAAATCCTGAGATCACGCACTTCCTTCGGAAGGGAAGTAAAGCCGTTGGTACCGTGTAGTCGTTTGCCGGCTGCACGTTAAAGAACCCTTGCGAGGCAAAATTTGTGGCCCCTATAACGCCATCCTGAAATGGCCATAGCAGTTGAAAAGGACGTTAATACCAAATAAACCAAACCAAACCTGTTTCTGATGCTTTGTGAATTGCGGTAACCCATTTCGATCAGACGAGTTCTCGTTCTTCTATCAATTACATTTACATTGCACTTTTTTCTATTTTTTTTAGTTCCAGGGATGACAATTTGTATTTCTCTTGCAAATTTCACTGAGTGACCGATCCTGAAGATTACTTGTAGACATTTTTCGATCCCTTCCAGTGCGATTGGCTACGGTACAAGTCTCTTGAAACTTTACCACACAGAATTAGCAGTTGCTGTGATAAATCGTTACCCATGGGAAAATTCCAAACTATTTTGCTTAAGGTGTTCGAATAAATGTTTCCTCAGCGGTATTTTAATTGTGATTTGCTTAGAGCAATAAGTATCACAGCAACGATGCAATTTTTTTTTTATTGGTATTAGGGAATTCCTATTGTTGATGCAATTTTT
Organism: Rhysida immarginata; assembly: GCA_023313115.1. Classification (NCBI taxonomy): domain Eukaryota; kingdom Metazoa; phylum Arthropoda; class Chilopoda; order Scolopendromorpha; family Scolopendridae; genus Rhysida; species Rhysida immarginata. The sequence goes on along the minus strand of JAHWFO010043354.1, from coordinate 935,316 downwards.
CTGAAGTGACGCCTAGCTTTTTGCATGTTGTGTTCGAATAATACAAGGTCTTTATAATTAAAGTTCCATTTTGATATGGCCATAAAAAAACTACTGGACCAAAAGCTATAATACTAGGTAATGTTATACAAGAGTGCATGGGAAGTTCATACCCACCAAAAAAAATAGTTCAAAAGGTCACTACCAGCATAGAATGGCGCTCTCTGCAATATTCGGATACGAAATTAGACACGAAGACACAGGCTAACAAGTCTTTAATCGTTACTAAAATTAATTATATGTTGAATGTGGCCTCCATTACTGCGTTCTCATTTGTAGCTCGTAGCATATCAGGAGGAATGTTGCGCACCTGTCGGCGTATCGCAACTTTCAGTTCCGCCAAATTTCTGACGTTATCACCATATCTGGTGATATCTGAAGTCACAGGGGTTGATATCTGGTGACCGGAGTGGCCAAGAAAAGGGGAAGTTTCGGCCTATAATCCGTTCATCTGAGAAATGTTGCTGAATTAACTGTTTGACACATGTACCAATATGAGGTGGAGCCCCATCCTGCATAAAAATCGTTGTGTCTAAAATGCCACGTTGCTGAAGTTCTGGTATCACAAAACTTCTTAGCATCGACGCCATGCGAGCAGCAGTCACAGTGCATGTCACGAGTCCATCTCTCGACTGCTCTTCAAAAAAATACGGTCCAATTATGACATTTGCTGTCATACTACACCACACGGTAACTTTAGGAGAATGCAATGGAATTTGGTGGAGAAAATGAGGGGGACTGGTGGCCCAAATCCTGCAGTTATGGGTGCTGACATCCCCATTCAGGTAAAAATGGGCCTCGTCCGTCCACAAAATGTTCCATGGCCAATGCTCGTCCACCTCCATCCGTGCAAGGAATTCCAATGCGAAGGTTTCTCTACGAGGAAGATCGTTAGGTTCGAATTGTTGGACAAGGTGGATTTTGTATGGGTAGTACCGCAGCACTTTACGTACGATTTTGTACACCGTACTCAGTGGTATGTCCATTCGGCATGCAACAGCACTTACGCTGCACGCCCCTTGTGAGGTTTCCATTTTTGCTTCCTCTACGGCTACTGAAACAGCCTCCACGGTTGCCTCAGAGACGGGTTTCCTTTCTCGGCCAGGTGCTACCGATAACAAACCTGTGGCTTCAAACTTTGTCATCATCTTCTTCAAATTCTGCGTTGTCATTGGCCCCCGACGCACGATCTTGCATGGTAACAGGCATCGTCGACTAGTATAATAAATGAGGCGTACTGACAACGACGCTCTCTTTCTTATTTCTGAAAACCAAATGACTTGTAAAGCGCATGTGCATAAACCACATTGTTAATCTGTCTTCGTGTCTAATTTCGTATACGAATATTGCATAGATCGCCTTTCCATGCTGGTGGTGACCTTTTGAACTAATTTTTTATTTTTTTTGGTGGGTATGAACTTCCCATGCCCTCTTGTATAATATTACCAAGTATTATAGCTTTTGGTTCAGTAGTTTTTTTTATGGCCATGTCAAAATGGGACTTTAATTATAAAGACCTTGTATTAGAAAGATTGGCTAAACTCTCATTGTGTGAGCCGTTAAAGATTTCTAACTAATAATCGATGTCAGTAGAAAATGTTCTGGCCAAGCGAAACATCACAAGACTCTCTTTTCACACACAAAAGGGAAGGGCTGTATCGTGATTTCTCTCTCTCTCTCTCTCTCAATCTCTCTTTCTTTCTCTCTCTCTCTCAATCTCTCTTTCTTTCTCTCTCTCTCTCTCTCTCTCTGTAAATGTGTGTGTGTGTGTGTGTGTGTGTGTGTGTTCTATGTTATAGTTAACGACAAAGGTACCCATTCTCTATATAAAGCAGCAAGTTTAATTCATTTGGGACAGATATTAAAAATCAGAAGCATCTAGATTTTCAATATTTCCACAAATGTAGCGCTATAAATAATTTTGATGATGCAAACACTGAAATCGATAAAACGAATTTATAGAATTTTAAATTTAAATGTGGGTAGTCTCCTTTTAATGGGGAAAATCGTAAAATTAAAATTTAATAAAAACAAAAAAAATAAATAAAATAAAGTCACCAATCTTGAAAAATGATGAAGAAACTTGTGAGATGGAAGAAAACTTAAACGGTGTAGTCTATTGAAGATGTTGTTGATAGTAGAAATAAACTTAGTCTATTGAGGATGTAGATGAAGTCTTGTGAAGATAGTAAAAAACGATAATCTTGAAGGAAGTGTTGGTTTTGAAATACAGATGAAATTTTGAAGAGGGTGATCCAAATATTTGGGATAAAATTTATATAAAACGTTTTCGAGCATATTTCTCATCATCAGTAGGATAAAACATTTTTGAATGGTGAAAACAGTTGAAATAAGAATTTAACAATTGATAAGAAAAACAATTGATATAAAGATGATGAAGCTAAGTTGGTTGTAACTGTTGGTTATGATTGTTGGCTATTGTATACTAGGGTAATTGTTGTTTATAAGTAGTGTCCATTTATTGTTTATCTCTATTGATGGCTTGGCTAAATTTCTGTTATTTGTAATGATATTTATTGTTTCTTTAATTAATCTTTTTTTATAATTTTCTTCTTTTCCAATGATTTTTGTATTATTCCAATCTGGTGTGTGGTTTTCTTTGATACAATGATTTACTAAATGGTTGTTTTTGTCTTTGTGGCGAAGTGCTCTTTCATGTTCTTTTAATCTTATTTCTAATTGTCGTTTAGTTTGTCCTGTGTAGATATGTTCACAATTTTTACATGTATTTGATAAATTACATTTCTAGTGTTCCGTTTTTCTTTATTATTTTGACATATTTCTTTGAAATCGATATTTGTGTTATTATTTTGATTGATTGTTGTTTTTAGGTTGGTGGTGGTTATTAATGTTTTAGTAATGTTATTTGTTATTTCTGGTATGATTTTTATGTTTGGTATTTGTTCTAATATTTTTTTCTGTTTGTGGAAAATTTTATTATTGTATTGTATTGAATATCTTTTTGTTGTTCTTGTTGAATTGGTATAGTTTTTGTTGTATTGTTTGTAAACGCATCTATTCAAATTTTGTCTATTAAAGTTATTGGATATTTGTTTTTTATTAGGTTCAGTTTAAGTTTTTGTAAGATTGGGGACTTTATTTTATTTATTTTTTTGTTTTTATTAAATTTTAATTTTACGATTTTCCCCATTAAAAGGAGACTACCCACATTTAAATTTAAAATTAATCATTTAAACTCCTTAGATCAATAATATTCGAATTTATAGAAGCTAACGCATAATACACTGAGTTAGCAAAACTCATGGGATAGTTACTTAATATCTGGTCGGGCCACCTCTGGCCCTGTGGAGTGAGTCTGCAAGTCCCTGGTACACTTCTGGAGGCAGTTGACACCAGATAGTCTGCAGAGCCGAAGATAGTTGCTGCCCGTTCGTGGGCGGATGATCCAGTGCCCGGAGCCTGACTTCAACAGCATCCCAGATATGCTCGATGGGATTCATGTCAGGGCTCCGGGCTGGCCAGCTCAGTCGTTGGACCTCTCCTGCATGCTCCTCGAACCATTCGCGGACGACATTGGAGCGATGTGGTGGAGCATTGTCATCTTGAAAGACTGCTACGTCGTCAGGGTGTTGAAATGTCAAAAACGGGTGCAGATGGCCTCCGATGAGTTGACGATACCGTGGACCATTCAACGTTTGGTCCAGGATAACCAGAGTGCCCATTCCAAACCAGGAAAATGCACCCCAGACCATCACTGACGCCCCACCACCCTGCACCACCACCTGTTGGCATGCGGGATCCATCGTTTCGTGAGGTCTGCGCCACACACGGTGCCTCCCATCAGCGTGGTACAGTTGATATCGTGACTCATCTGACCATATGACGTTACGCCACTGTTGCAGAGTCCAGCCAAGTTAGTTGACCCGATGACGCTGGGTAAGCATTGGCACCCGTGTAGGGCGACGGCTGCCAAACCCGAGGGCATGCAGATTCCGACGGATTGTCCACCAAGAGACGTTTCTAGTGCGGCCAGTATTGAACTGGTTTGTGATTTGCTGCACTGCTGCGCTCCTGTCTCTCTGAATCATTCGTCCCAGGTGTCGCCGATCACGATCATTCAGGGCAGCTGAACGCCCGGTATGGACTGTGATGCCTTCATCCAGCCATTCCCGATACACCCTGGAGACAGTTGAGCGGGGAAAGCCAAATTCCTGCACCACTGCCGAAATGGAACATCCCATGCGTCGGGCACCTACTATCATACCCCGTTCAAAAGACATTAACTCGCGACGACGTGCCATTTCTGATTAATCACTTATCCAAGCTCTTCCCACAACGTCTAATGGTCCATTCCCAGAATCCGTTACCCCTGTGAATTCGTGAGCCATGCCCTTCAATCAATGTGCTTGCTATCCCATGAGTTTTGCTAACTCAATGTATAAGGAACACATACAATGGCACAAGCAATTATTTTTAACTATGGCTTTCCGTTTTTTTTATTTGTTCCTGAACTAAACATATGCTATGTAAAATTTTTAGTTAAAGATCGTTTATGGATTTGCGAAAGTTGTTAAATCGATATATTTATATGAAAAGCTTCTTACGTAACAAATTATATACAGAATTTCAAATGACCCATTTTCAATTTTCAATGGAAAGTCTTATTTTTTATCAACTTTCTTTAATAAATTTATTATCAATGAATGGTAAAGGGGGTTTGCTCTTTTCGAGTGGACGAAATATTTATTCCCGTAGGATCAGTGAAAATAATGAGTAAAAATTTTTTTAATATTAAATGCTTCAAGAGATTTCAGAGAAATGAAAAATCTTAATTGAACTTCAAATTTTAATTAAAACTTCGCTTAATTAAATTTAGTGACTCATTTTATATTAAAAATAAACTTATATCCAGACAGATTGTAATCACACCGGGTGTAGGGGAGTATTTTGCTATTTATAAAATTAAATCCGATATGTCTTATACAATATACAGCTATGTTTACACAAACAATCTATGTAAAAATAGCTCGTCAGTCATATAAAATTTCTGTGTTCATTTCGTTATTAAAAGAAAAAACAAACTGAATACATAAATGTTAAATTGTGCGCAGCGTCATGGCGATATTATAAATTCTAGAACTAGATTTAAACTAAATCTGTGTAATTAAATTTTTTTCATTTTTTTGTTATCTAAGGCTTAGAAGAGAAGACGCATTTAATTACGAAATTGGCTTACCACAGAAATCTGATTCTGAAAATTACAGAACGGTTGTTTGAATATCACGTGAATATTTGTGGCTGTTCTCGACAGTATTCGCGGTTTGTGGTGGTGTAAACGCGCACCATAAGCTTCTAAAGCGATTTAAAACAAGGTGATTGGTGACTGCGGTTAATGTTATCATTAAGGGTCCAGCGCCTTGCTAGGTGATCTAAGGAATGTCTCAAAGTTTGAGTAATTGTGGTTTTTTAACCTCCTGAATAAGAAATAAAAGTAAAAATTGTTTTGCTTGAAAATTATCATTTATTGTGTATTATTATTATTGTGTGAAAAAATCATAGTTTCTATTATTATTATTTCTATTTTTTAAACCAAAAAATTAACAATGGTCTGTCTCAAAATTTTAGGTAAATTTTGTCTTAATAACAAATTGTGCAACAATAAAATGAACAAAAAAATAATTTTAGCGTTTGATTTGCTTTCCTTGACATTTACTAATATCAAATACACGATTAGGCATTGTTGTGATAAGTTTCTGCAGAATCTGTAGCTCTAAACTATACAAGCAATCTTCAATGGCAGCAGTTTTCAAGCCTTCCACACTGGAATATTGTTTCGGACTGGCATATACTTGTCTATAGATAATTCCCCAAAGATTTTCAATCAGGTAAAGGTCAGTACTTCGTACTGGCCACTTCATTTCTTCAATGTTTTTTTTGTCTTTAACCAGGCAGATGTAAACTTGGATGAGTGAATGGGTGATGGTTATGTTGAAAAATAAATTCTGGACAAAGAATGTTGAAAAAAAGAAGGAAGTGATATTCCAAGGTGTCTTGATAGTCTTCAGATTTTTGATACCAGAGATAATCGCTAAACTTGTAACTCCATTATAGCCAAACGCTATCTAAATCAAGTCAATAAGACTTCTTTTCTGTCCGAAGGTCATGCTAATAGAATGCCCAACCATCAGGTTTCATTTTTCATCATCACTAAATAATACACTAAGCCACTCATCTTCCAATTCATGTGGTTACGGGCCCATTCCAACCGTTTTCGAGTATTATTCCATTCTTCTGCAAGCAAGATGTGGATTTCTTTGCAAATATCTCCCATTGTATCCTTTGATACGTTTAGTTCAGAAACAGCAGCAATTTGTCTCACAGACAGGGACTGAATCTTTCTGTCATCTCCGACTGAAGTCACTTTTGGACGTGTACTTCGAGGTTTCACACGAAAGTTTTCACCCTTGGCTAGTCTTTATATATAAAAATTCAGGTTCAGGGTGCGTCTATAAATGTTCTAAAAACTTTTGAACCACTTATTCGATTGAGCTCATATTCCCACCTTATGTTGATTAGGTCCAACCTAAGGTTTCCAGGTCCGCAAGGGGGGGGGTAAAATAATATACCTTAAAATGAAATAGATTTGGTTTATGTTTGTTTACTCAAAAGATGGCGCCAGGAAAACAAACCGAGCAACGCTGGGTATATCACCTAGTATTTTAAAAATTTCTGATTATGGTCGGCGCGATTTCAATGGTAATTTGCCTTTTGCTTTCAGTATTCATATTTTGCTTATTTCCACCTGAAAAACTGCTTATTTTAGGCATTTTCACATGAAAGCTTTTGAATCGGCAAATGTTGAGTTTATTTTTAACAGATATGCAAATTATGTGATATACCAAGTGACGTTGTATATCTGTAGAGGGTATAAAAGTAACTTTACCTAAACTTTTGAGACAGACCTATTTTTGATTTTTTGGTTTAAAAATGGAATACCAAAACTTTTGGTTTTGATCTTTTTCACACATGAAAGTTAATGCACAATAAATGTTAGATTTCAATCAAAACAATTTTTACTCTCATTTCTTATGTAGAAAATAAAAAACACACCATTACCTAAACGCACATTATATCGTGTTTTTATATTTTTTACTGTGACCAGTGAAATAGAGAAAGAATACATCATTCTGGTAATAGAGGAAGTCTGAGTGTCAAAACCCTCCTCTGGTAATGGGGAATAATTTCGAAAAAGGTTCCAACTATGTGGCGCTTGTATACTAAGTATCACAGCTGACAGATTTGACATGGCGACTTATCGTGATATAAATGTTTTTCATAAAATTGGTTGATTTAATTCAAAAACAATTAATTTATACAATATCAATTCACTTTCTTTATTGATATAGATCACTTTTTCACAAGTTCTTATTTTTAATTGAAATGAATTTCTAATAGAAATTTGTAATAAATTTAACAGAAGTGCAAATATAACATTTGTTATAGTTATTTTTTTCTAAAATTAAAAAATAACAGACTAAACATTCGTATGAAATTATTGAATTATGTAACTGAGAAGTTATTGAATGGTGTTCAAAAAAGAGGAGTTTTCTTATGCGAATTTTCCGAAGAAAACCCTTCTGGCACTTAAGCAAACTATTTTTTTTAACAATTTTCATCTGGTATTGAATTTCTATAAATCTATAAAAACTGAATTTGTTTTCCTCGTAATTAAAAAAAAAATTCAATTAAATCGACCGTTTTCCCCATAGGAAAACATTAAAAATGGCTGCATTAGGGTGCTTAGTACAATCCGCCATCTGGTATCTTCGGTGAGAATTGCTCTACGATGTTCTTCATTGTGAAGTTCTCGCAACTCATTGCTTGCCGCGACTACTAAGCGAACAATTTTGTTTCTACATTTGATTTTGTCAATTTCCTTCTGAGAAAAAAACAAAACAAAACTTAAAGCCAGGAATATACATATATTTTTAATTATTCATTTGCATTCATTGGTATATTTACTTCTTACAAAAGGTTTGCATAACAAGTTAAGCACTCTGTTTCCATTAGAGTGACCAAAGAGGAAAAGAATTTCAAAGCGCTAATTCATATCCTGACTTCGAAAAATATTAATCCAGACCATGAAGTCCTGAAGCTGTTTACAATGCCATTTTGATAAGGGTATATTGTCACGTGAGTTTCAGAAGAAAGCGAAAGCTTTCCCCGCCGAAGAAGCTCATGGAAGCTCTGAGGCGGAAAAATTCAAAGTGACTGATGCGCCTGTAATGCGCCATAGTCAGTCAAAGTAGGAACGAGAGCATAAACGGATACGCCTCACGGTGATCCTGGCCTGTGACATATCAGCCGACACAATATGAGAAGAGGAAGACTGAGGAAGGTGGCAATACCATCAGCCTCAACTTCGCCAAAAGAAGATGAAGAGTGGGGACTGCTTGACACATTTGTAGTATATGCGCCTAGGCGCCTGACTTCGATCTCTAAAGGCCTCGATCTCTAAAGGCTTCGATCTCTAAAGGCCTCGCCTGACATGGTATTATCTCTGATAAGATAATACCATCAGTCTCGGATCCAACAGCAGCAGTGGATTCAGCCTGAGGGAGAAAAGTTCTCCGCACAAGAGGGAGAGAGACTAGTGACACAAGGAGTACGGAGGGGCGAGGTTAGTAAGAATTAGAAAAAGCATTGAACCAGTGTAAGAAAACGATTGCAGCTAAAAATGAATCGGTCCTACACTTCAAAAGATTATGGTTCGCATGTAGAGACAGATTTGACAAATGCTTCCAGCTCTTTTACATTATTTATCAATTGTGATAGTGGTTCAAAATTTCTTCATAACGGAAGAATGCGGTTCAACTTCGACATATGTCGTGAATTTTGGTCATCTTCCCGACCAAGAAGCAAGTAGTTATTACAGGAATTGCAACGGCAATATTCCTTATTTACTTCCACTAATTTATGATGCTTCGTAACTTGCGCTATATTCCGGTTAAAAGATGAATATTTAAAAAAAATAACACAATTATTTCTCACTCATTTAACTCTTCATACGTTTTAAATATTTTCCCTTATGTTTTAATCGGCATTTATTAAACAAAATAGGGAGGTACTGCGTATTAAACTCCTCTCAAGTGTTTCTCTTCTTTATTCATTATCAGCGATTTTTTGTTTATTGAATCCTCTCCTGGTTACTTGATTATGTCAGTTCTGTTCAACTAAAGGGGCTTTGCATATTGAGTCTCTGAATGATATTAGATTTATACTCAACGTGCTTTATTCTGTTCATGTGTGAAACATTTCTTATGTGGTTATCCTTATTGCTATCGTGGACTCCCCAACTTATGATTTTTAATATTTTACTTAATTTTACTTAGAATATTTTTGAAAGCTTCAAATGATGTTCCTTGATGTTGAATTCATGATGATGTTGGTCCATCAGCTAGAAAACGTTTTGATATTGAGAACTTGTAGAACAAAAAAAAAACCCACACAATCCTCAAAGTTATTTTCAAAGTTTATCTTGTCGTCGTGTAAGTTTATCTTCTGTAATGTACGGACAAGTGTCTTTGTCCCTTCAAACACTATTCTATCACGCTTGTACTATCTTCATCAACCCATAAACAGGATAACAAAATACGACCCGTTATAGATAATATTAACTCTCCAACGTACCGCCTAGCCAATTTTATTCTATCTAAATTCTTACACAAATTAATTCTAATTTGGACGTAATAGCGTTGAGCTTATCCAAAATATTAACGACATAGAAAGTCTCTTTCCGAGTATTCCGCTAAAAAGAAGCCCTGTCATTTCTAGAAGAATGCCTATATGATAACAACTTGCCGTTGGGTATCGTCAAAGAGATAATGCTCATAATGAACATTATATGTTACAAAAAAGTCTTCCAATTTAACGGTGCTTTTTACATAATGGAACGCCGATGGAATCTCCTATCAGACCCTTCATCGTCATTCTTTACATACGCAGATTGGAGAAGCAAGCGGTTAACAGCTTCCGTTATTTTCCCTGCATATTGTGGAAATATGTACACGATGTCTTTTCAATGTTTGATTGTGACCGTGGGGATATACATGAATTTCTGAATGAACTGAATCAACTGTCCCCGACTATCAAATTTACAAGGGAAATTGAACACGCAGAAGAGCTATCTTTTTTAAATATCCTTGTCAATGTAAAAATAGTCAAAATTACAACATATATAAAAAGAAAAACTCCGTCCCTTCTTTCATACACTGTGAGTCAAACCACTGTTTTTCGCAAAAGATGGTGGTCTTTTACCAAATGATGTTAAGAGCTTTAAGGTACCGCTATCACAGGACAAACTGGAGACCGAATTAGAGAATATTAAAAACTTCGCTTCTTTAAACGATTATAATAACCAAATTCTTGACAATATTAAAAGGAAGGTAGAAAAAAGAATCGTGTTAAAAACATTACTACTTTAAATAGAGATAGTGTTAAGAAAACCATTATTCCGTTGCCATATAATATACAATTGACAAAAGACTTTAACAAAATTTTTAAACAAATTGGTTTTTGTCCTGCCTTCAAGAGCAGTAATTCGATGGAAAGATACTTAAGCTGTACGAAAGACAATATTCCCGAATTAGACAAATCTGGTGTCTGCAAAATATCATGAGCGGTTTGTGATGAACACTTGAAGCACTACTTTTTTCCCCAAACACGTGCACGCGTTGAAATACTTGGAAGCTGGGACAACCAAGTATAAGTCACTGTAAGGCCACCACCTGTTTAATCAATAGGAACAGTATTATGATCCACCCTTCTACCGATATGAAAATATGTACCTGCGATCTTGAAAGTCTGGAAAAAATGAATAAAATGAACATTCTTCGTCTGGCATCGCCATCTAGTGACATCCTTTGAAAACAAAAGCCTAGCTGATATGCCCGTCGGGCGTTGCTCGGGCTGTTTGTTCCAATGACGGTTTGTTAAAGGTAGATCCCGAATCCTATTGCTAACATCGCCACCAAAGTGAAGCCAATTGAAGCCATATGGCAGTTCTGGGCAGGAGTGAGCCGTGGTGTTTTTAGCTGTGTGGTTTGGTTTCTTTGTTTTTGACGATTTTGGGCCCGAGGAAGAATTAATTCAAAACCATTCCTCAAAGTTTCCGCGCAAATTCTGTTGTTGTAGTCAGCAAGTGGATTGCTGTATTTTTGGAAGCAGCGATTTCAGTCCCCTCTGTTGCATGAATTCGCCTACATCACAAACTTAACAATATAATTTAACGATCGTACAACGTAACAAAACTGTCAGCTCGCAGCCGACTATTGTGTTCAGCAACAAATACGTAACATCAGCTGACAGTTTCAACTTTTCGATAAGATAGTATCGCCAGCTAGTGACATCCTTTGAAAACAATTCAACTTTTCGAAAAATAAGAATAACTTAAAAAATTGATATAAATACGATATAAAAAGTACCCTACTTAAAGCATAGTGAGACTAACTAAGTACATGGAAAATTTCGTGAAGATTCGTTGAGTATTTTCTGAGTCGTAAAAGGACAAACGTTCCAACGGACTCTGATTTATAATATATATACGAGGCGCATCCAGAAAGTAAGTTTCCCGATGTTTTCCCCTTTAAAGTAAACGTAATTAGCCGTGTCAATTACGCATGCGTAACAGATCTATGACGTATCAATCATATGCCAGCCAGACAGGTCCCGCCTCGTGCCAGTATCGTGGTAGCAATGGTCCGAAATGGAAGCTCTTATTTCTTCTCCCGCCGCCTGCGAGGTTCGGTCGGTGATAAAGTTCTTGAATGCACAAAGCATTGCGCCAATTGAAATTCATCGTCAGCTCTGTCAGGTCTATGGGCCGAACATCATGAGTAAGCAGATGGTGCGTCGCTGGTGTAGGCAGTTTTCCGAAGGTCGTCAAAGTGTCCATGATGAAGAGCGCAGTGGGCGACCATCCCTCATCAATGATGATCTTGTTGAGCTTGTGCGGCAGCCCTGATCTTGCTCCCAGCGATTTTCACGTTTTCTTGCACCTCAAGAAATTCCTGTCCTCCGGTGAGCGTTTTGGTAACGACGAAGAGCTGAAGACGTCTGTCAAACGCTGGTTCCTTTCACAGGCGGCAGAGTTCTACGACAGGGGGATACAAAAGTTGATCCCACGATACGACAAGTGTCTCAATTCTGGTGGTGGCTATGTTGAAAAATAGCTGAAACATTGCTGTACTTGTTGCCAATAAATATGTTCCTGTAAGTGTGAGTTCTTTTTTTTTTTTAAATAGGGAAACTTACTTTCTGGATGCGCCTCGTATATATGGATTATACAGTCCTTTATTTCCTTTAATTAAGATGTAAAAACCATCCTCTCTTTTTAACCTTCTAAATATGGTTGATTAAATTTACCTGCATTATACTTATCCATAATTTGTTTTTCTGATTCATCGGATGGCAGATCCTTTACTTGAGGAGTATCTTCCTTCACAGCATCGGCTTCCAATTCGCTTGGGATGTAACTCTGTGCTTCAGCTACCGGTAGAGAATAAGAAGTCTGGCATTTTTCACGGGATTCGAGCTTGATTAACGTTCCACGTAAAGCTACAAATGAAACCTAAAGAAATAAAGAAAATTAGATTTAAATTTAGTTTTCAAAAAAATTAACTTTCTACGTTAACTTGGCTTAAAAACAAGTATGAAAGTAATCTAAGAAAAGATAATAAAGAAAGTCTATAAAAACATTTATTGACGTTTAATTTTATTTTTTATTCAAGAAAAGGAAATGTTTGGCTGTCCTTTCGAATAAAAAGTATTAAGTAATAGTTCTTTAATTTTTGCCAACAGAGACACAGTCAGACAATTAATAATATAGCGATATCTCTATGAACGATTTCTTCATAGTAATAACGAAATTCTTAATTTTGAATGTTAATACTGTTCATAGATTGCTAGCTTTTAAAGCAATACTATTTCTTATTGCTTGGCATGAATAATTTTTTATTTAAGAATTATTTCGTTAAAACAAAGGTTATTCTATAATGTAAGTTTGCATGTTTGTTTACATGAAAAATATAAAAGCACCTTCTAAGCAAATTTTAATGATGATTACAATATTCTGGTTTTATAAAAGTTGGCAAAAATACTGAATTTTTATTAAGATGAAGTGGGATAAATGTGTCATGTCGGGATAAATGTATTAATTTAGTAAAACTAGTGTGCTCTCTGGAAATTTTTTCAAATACCACAAATTATTTATTTCTATGGTTATTTTTTTTATGGTTCTTTAACCTTGCAATAAAGGAACAAGTACAGTTGCGAGATCATTTTATCAATACGCAGGATCAATAAGAAAACTTACCATAAAGACAGGACAATTGGTTGCAATAAAATTGTTTGGATATCGTTCACGCATTTTTACCTAAAGATTTAAAACTAATTCCTTCATTTGACTTGTTGAAGGTGTGTGATTTGAAATAGCGACGGTGGGGTAACCGGCATGGCAGCCATGATAAGATATACACTGAGTGGCCAGTTTATTAGGAACACACCTGACTATGCAAATTCGTTGGTAGAGCAATTAATACATATCAGTTGGTCACGTGACAGTTGGTACCAATATAAAGCGAGAACACCCAATCAAATGCAAGCGGTTTAACCATCACCATGGGAAAACAAAGGATTTTAGCGACTTCAACGAGGGATGATAGTTGGTGCCCGGTGAGGTGGACTGAGTATTTCCTAAACCGCATGTCTCCTAGGCTTTTCCCGAACAACCATTTCCAGGAATGGTTAAACAACCGAAAAACAACCAGCCAGAGACAAGTCTGTGGTCGCAAACGATTCGTCAATCCAAGGGGTGAGCGTAGGATGGGAATACTTGTTCGTGCGAATAGAAACGTCACGACTCGTCAACTAATCGTGGAGTACAACACTGGACCGCAGAATAACATCTCTGAACGCACTACACGCCGTACATTGGCGAGGATGGGCTACAACAACCGACGGCCAGTCCATGTACCTTTGATCTTCACCCAAAACCGCAAAAAACGATTCCAATTTGCTCGTGATCACCAACACTGGACCGTCGACGACTGGAAGAAGGTCTGCTGGTCGGATGAATCCCGTTTCCTATTGCACCATGCAGATGACCGACGCAGAATTTGGAAACAACAGCACAAAGCGATTGACTCCCTCCTGTCTGGTTTCCACTGTTCAGGCCGGTGGAGGCTCTGTAATGGTCTGGGAAATATTTTCCTGGTATACTCTTAGTCCGCTGATATCTGTAGAACAACGCCTTAATGGTCAGGGCTACCTGAACATTGTTGCCGACCATGTTCATCCCTTCATGTTCATCCCTTCATGGATACCCATCGGAAAGATACTTCCAGCAGGACAATGCTCCGTGTCACAAGGCACATATCGTCATGGAATGGTTCCAGGAGCACGATAATGAATTCAATTTACCCCTCTGGCAACCACAGTCCCCGGATTTGAACCCAGTCGATGAACCGGAACGGGTTATTCGTGGCATGGATCTACCACCATCCAATAAGCATCAACTGGGAACAGCTGTTGCATTCCGATGGACAAACATCACGGAACAATGCTTCCAGCGGCTAATTGAATCCACAGTGAATTCGTGCTGTTATAGCTGCTAGGGGTAGCGCAACACAATATTAGGAGGGTGTTCCTAATAAACTGGCCACTCAGTGTAGAATGATCACTAAGTTTTAAAAGATGAAGAACTGGGGATAATGAAATACATGATGATGCATTGTAAAACGATATTGTATCAAAACATGAAAATGCTGCAATGAAGTTTCTTTTCTGTATAGACAAGCAATCGGGGTCCAGTGCTACAGCATTTTTTAGGGAAAAGCTGATTATAATGATTATATGGTCCCTGCAGTTTATTAACGAGTTGTGAAAGTCTATTATACATTGCTAGTTTCTGTAACATTTTATGATCTTAAAATCTATATTTTTCTTGTGGACTAAATTTCCTTGTGTTAATTAGCATTAATCGTAATGTGTCTCGTTATAAGCATTGAGAAATGATATTAATGAATCAAATGCTTGTGGTGAGCCCAATAGAAACATTAGTTGATACGCTATGGAATTTGACTACGCATGTATTGTAGTAGTTTTCATTTAAATTGGTGTCTCAAGTCAAGCCCTAACAATGGCAATCTTCGTCCTTTTGGAGGCTTTCTGATTAAGAGAAAAATCTAACAAGGGAAGTACACGAACATGTACCTCACAGATTCACCCCAAATTGAAATATGTTACTCATCTAAAGCTACTATTGATGCATGCAAAATAAGAAATCGCGAAATATTGTTTCCTTCAAAATAAACCGTGAAAACGAAAAATTTGAGCATACATAGCCATAAAAAGACTCCATTGTAAAGCGGTGTGTATGTATTAATGCCCTTGACGGAACTTCTTTCTTCCGATACTCAACAATAAGCACGCATCCATTTAACCCCTTCAGTCACCTTGGCAACATATGTTTCCAACTTGTATCTTGGACGTTTACCTTGTCAAAAGTGCGGTATTTTTTTATGTTTTGTAAAATTTCGTACTAAATAAATGACATGAATAAAATCTGTTGATTCTCTAATAAATATGTATATTTCGGTAGCAAATATAGCCATACATGTAAAAAGATAATAAAAAATGTTAATAAATAAAAAACTGCTGGTTATGTTTAATGTAACAGTATCAATATAATAAATGTAAAAACAAAATTTTTACAATCGAATTTAAGGTCTGTGTCTGAAGGGGCTACAGCATGGTTCCCACATGCGTAAAAACAACGGCAGAAACCACAAAACAGAAAAAGTTTATGATGTCACATCCCGTTTTCGTCTCTTCTGCCCGACTGAAAATTTCTGCTTTTTAGAGTTGGGTTTAGTTCAACTTTTGTGGCACAAGCAGAGCAGAAACGATTGCTCAGCCAATAGAAAACGATCTCTGCAGTGATGTCACAGTGACGTCTTCTCTCTCTCTCTCTCTCTCTCAAAATAAAAATGTCGGACACTCAGCTCACAAAGGTGAACAGGCCGAGAAAGAAAATTGATGTAAAAGCGCTAATAGAAGAGGTGCGAAATATATATTTATTAATTATTTAATCAAATTAAATTGAATAAACAAAAATTGAATGCAAAAATTCGATGTGATGATTGATGAGGATTGAACGAACTGTGTACGTACTGTGTGCAGTCGAAGCCGACCGTTTAGATCAGTGGTTCCCAAAGTGGTCGATATCGACCCCCAGGGGTCGGCAGAAACAATAAATAAAAATGGGGGTCGATGGGAAACAGGCGTGACGCTCTGTATGTATGTATCAAATTAAACAAAATAAGTCATTGTCGAACGTGTTATATTAGCAAGTTAAATGAATAAAGAAATGGGGGTCGATGGTATGAGCTCATTTTGGAAAAGGGGTCTCTGGCCCAAAATAGTTTGGGAACCACTGGTTTAGATCGATCGACGGCTTCGGTGCAGTGCATTTGTGTTGGGCAAAACTTCTGCTATCTTATCCTTTTGAGTTTCTGCCATGTGGGACACCTGCAGGAGCAGAAAGTAAAAAGGCAGAAAAAAATACGCCCTGGTTTCTGCTCTCTTGTTTTCTGCCAGTGGGAACCACGCTTTACGTGAAGCAATGGAAGTAGCAGCAGACGACAATTGAATGGATTCTCAAGTTTCTAAAAAAACTTAGTTTTTAAAAATAGATTATTAAAATTAGCTAATTGCCTTCCAGTAAAAAAAAAAATTAATTAATAATTTCCTTAATTAATTATTTCATTTTATTAATAAATTCAGTAATCTTTTTAAATTTTCCAGAGCTGGCGTCATGGCTACATTGCTAAGGCTGTCGAGTGATATGTTGCATTGGTGAGGGGGTATGTATCGCGGTGCTTTATAATTTTAATTAAAAAATAGTAATCATAGATCACGGCCTTCTAAAAACTACCAAGCTTGCACATGGAAAAGATAAAACACTGTTACGTCGTTCTGGTTGTGCTAGTACAGAAGTAAGTTCAACGTCACAATCTTAGTGCTTCAACAATACATTGTTGAGGTCATGTTCAGGTCTGGTAGTTTCTAGAAGGTCGTGCATGGATGGATATATTATTTCGAGACGAATAACTGTACAGCATAATAAGGTTTTGTGCTTAATAACACTGCTCTAACTGCAATTCTTTGGCGACCGCCGTTAACGATTTTGCTTCTCCCCTTAATGCCATGTTTTTTCAATTTTCACATCCGCTTTGAACGAAGTGCTGCATTGTTGTGGCCGTATTTAAGAAATAGTGAAGGGTAATTATCTTGAACTTTAATTGTATTTTGATGAAACTTTAATTTGACTAAAGTAAATTTGGCTCCTTGAAACTAAATCAACACTTTTCTACATATCTATAAAATAATGAAAACACTTTTTCACATATTTATTTATTTATTTATTTATTTAAGAATAAAGGGTTAGAATATACATCAAAGTACAACAGAGATCCGAATGATCCATATGGACCGACATGTTAGATCTCTGAGGACTCATAAAGATACTAAGAAACAAAAGAAAAACGTGTTAGTACAATCTTAATGAACAAAAAAACAAAAACATACAGATGGATCGACTGGGCAGATGACAAACAAAAATACTACAAATAATCAGTGGCCCCAAAATAAATCTAGATGTTTCTTCCACGTAGAGCGATTCGGCCTCCGCACAGTAACTCAATCACTCATAATAACTCCTTAATAGTTATCATGTGTGTCTAACATCCTAATAATTCAATAAACATCCTACGATACCAGAATACAAACGTCACTAAGTAAAAACATTGTGGCGCAGCGTATGCAAAGACAGTTAACTATGCTCCAAAAAACTTCATACAACAGGTTGCGTGGGAGGAAGGTTCTACCTACCCCACTGATAACTGATATCTACCCTACTTCACATTTTTAGCACAATTTCGTAGAAAAGTGCTTATGTGATCAGTTTGTCCAGACGTCCGTCCGTCTGTCTGTAGACACAATTCCAAAATGCACTGTGTTGCAATCGCGAGAGTGGGCGTCAAGGTATGTAAAGATGAAGGTAGCACCGATCGGCACATTGTCTGAATGATTACGTGGCAGATCACGTGATCTATGACGTCGACGCGAGGACAAACTGAGCAAAACAAGCAACGCTTGCATTCACTTACCTTATATCTCTTGTGATTTTTAATAAAAGCCGACAGGCCGCTGATTATTCAGATTATAGAATTATTTCATATAAAGGAGAAAGCCCAGTAATATTAAGTGATATAATATAATTAGATATTTTCAAAAAAAAATTTAAAAAGTTTATCAGGCAGGTTGATAGAAGACATGGTCAACTGACTAAAATAAAAATAAAGAAAACAAGTCTTAAAAATGTTTCTTTTATTACATGGGATAACTATTTACAACAATTTTATATTTGTATAGTTAATAAAATCATGCCGGCCCCGGTGGCCGAGAGCGCTGGGTTCAGGTTCAGTGGTTTTCGGGATCCTCGGGTAGTGGGTCGAATCCCGCTGTGGCATGGATGTTGTGTTTGTCCCGTACTAATCATGCGGAAAACAACGGAAAACCACCGCATTACCATTCCTAGTTCGCCAGTATCAATTGGGCAGCCAACCTCTGATAGGAGACGGCACATGAAGAGAGAGAGTGAGTAAATCATAAAACTCTTTAAAATTATTCAAAACACTTATTTTAAAATGTACTTTTCTCTATTTAACGTTAATGACAAAAATCTTTTTTTATCACATGCGGTAACGAAGCTCAATGTTAAAATTCCTATCCTTTTATTCCAACTATAATGCAAGTAGCCAGAGTCTATATAGAAATTTGTTCTGAACATAGAAATTTCTCTGCATGGAGCTAATGCAGCCTGAGAATTTTGCTCCTGGCGGTGAAATATCGTTGTTAAACTCACTGTTCTAAGCAGTTTAGAGTGCCCGAGTTTTTAAAGATTGAATAATATTTTTAAATAATAATAACAATATTAATTTAAGTAACTTTCCTTTTTCAATTTTTTTGCGTTTGCAGGCCAATCGCACTCTTCGCACCCTTGATTCAAGTACATTTTTTATTCATGTTTTACAATTAATATTTATTTTTATATATTTTTTTAAACATTGTTAGCATTTTTATTATAAATTCCGATAATTTTTTATCTCTTTTTATTTGCAACTAATTTTATTACTCTATCTACGATAGTCTCTTTAGCATTATATTCTATGTATCGTCCGCCCCGCATTATCTAGTGGGCTGTGGCTGCCCTCTGCGTGACGTCACAGCCTAACAACCAATGACAGTAAAGTTAGTCGATCGGTGCTACCTTTATCTTTATATACCTTGAGTGGGCGTAGTGAATTGTTGGAAGAAACGAATCATCCTTATATTCGTGAAAATGCGTCGTTTCGGCTCTGCGCGTGCTCTATACGTTTTTGGGGTGATTCGCGTGCTCCATGCACGAGATATACGATTATTGAATAGGGGAGAGAGAATTTCTATATTAGCAGGGAGCTTATTATTTAGTACCATAACTTAAAAACGGATTTTTCAAATTCTGTTTTTACCAATCAATGAATTTGGGACAGAGCACGAGCACGTTCAAACAAAGATCATCTAGCTGGAATGGGTACAATAGCACGTGCTTTACTGGTATCAATATGATACCCCTTTAAAAATTTTGAATGCAAACATATGGCATGTTATATATCAAGCAACTCGTAACGAAATGCCATAAAGATTAATTAGTGAGAGTCGAATATAGTTTAGTAGTACGTGTTCTAATGGTACCATTGGAAAATTTCGATGCTAGGACATGACATGTAATACTTGTATAAAACTTATCATTCAGTTTGAAAACGAAGAAGAAGCTTTACCTAATGTTTGGTGTTTGCTCCAGTTTAATTTCTTTATTTCTTATTGTGTGTTCATCAAACTTTCTGATGGTTTGGATAGGAGAAATTCACGATCTGTGAACCGAGTGCCCACCTCCTATTGGGCTTTCCTTCTTGACAACTTGGTTGTCTTTAAGACACTTAGTGACAACATGGCTATTCAAGTGTCTGTGATAGCCCAATTGATAGTTCGACCATGACAGTCGGGGTTCCTGGTTCGAATCCAGGTCGCGGAATTTTTCCATCAATTTTTCTAATTGGTAAACTGTTGCAATTCACACTCTGCTCTCGAAATCTTGAAGCAAAACTGGTGCATTCATCACTTGGTGTGATCTGGCAATCGCAGTTTCTTCTGTTGATACATTTCCATTGACGGCCACAGGATCACTCACCACTTGTTTAGTTGAAGCAGTGTGCTGGAAAAATCGATACAGCACGAGTGAAAGGGCTGCTTTTTCTGCCGCCTTTCCACTGTTTCTCAATAGTCTGCTAACTCTTCATTATTTCCACTTACTGCTCATTTTTGAAGCTTTTCAAGAAAATGTTACATTCTAACAACTATCAATTCTAAGAAAAGCACAAAGGACTGGAATTATATGTAATGTTAAAATTTCCGACGCCTTCTCACTGATTCTCAGAGGAGGAAGACCCTTCCAGCTGTATGCTGACGACCATTACGAGAAACTTTAAATTATGGTCAGGAAATTAGAAAGCCCGAAGAATATCATATTTTATAAAAGAGTGGTCCTCGATTTATGCATGTAAGTCGTGTGTCCTCACAATAATTTTGTTAATGAAATTTACAAAATGATCAGTCTTGAGATTCATTTACATGTCTTAATGTACATGTCTTACACACATAACTATTTGATTGGCTGAATCTGGTATATTTTCTCCAATTTTTGTATTTAATGCCATATCATTTTTAGAATTGTGTTGCTATCACTATTGTTGAAACAAACAGAGCAGTCTATTGTTGCACAAACTTTACCTTGCATTGTTCGTCAGGAGATAGATAGTTTTGATCCATAATTTGAATTTAAATCCATGAATTATTATCGATAAATATTATTTTTTCGAAATCTCATGTAGATAGTGACCTTTTTCCTGCTTTGAAGATCAAATTTGCAAATTTCATAAAGATTGGAATTAAACTATAGATTTATATAAGAAAGAAACACACATGGACCTATCTGTTCGCTATGCATCTCCAAATGGCTAGACCAATCTTGATGAAATTTTTCATGGTAATTCCGATGGACCCTGGGAAGTTTTAGGTAAGTCATGGTGGAGATATAACGCTTCATGGATAGCACACTCTACAATTCGTTACCCCCCTTCCCTAAAAGAGATTAATATGGTTAATTATGTTGTGCCACACCAGTATATGTGCTAAGTATATAGTGCAGCACCAGTTAATGTGTTAACTATATAATGCAACACCAGTTAATGTGTTAACAAATTTTCAATCCCCCTTTCCCCCCCTTAGGGGTTGGTTTTCCCTATTTTTATTTCTTTTAAACCACTCCTGTATTAGAGGAAACAAAACAAAAAAAAAATTATACAAATCGGTCAAGCCGTTTTTGAGTTTTAGCAATTCATTTATATATACAGGGTGTTTTTGAATCGAGTACAGATTTTTTGGGAGATGATAGAAGAGGTCCTTAGAAGTATTTTTTGTCATATGAACATGGGGTCCCCGCAG
>JAHWFO010043354.1:841786-888632 GCA_023313115.1 Rhysida immarginata | reverse complement strand
TGTTCAATATGTTGCTGGTTCCCTATTTGTCTTCGGGACAAAACCTTTGCTGAAGTTTGAAGTGTAACATGCTCTTTACACCCCAGAAGTTTCAGGATAATTCCTCAAGTATTTTTCTAGATATTCGACAAAACGTATAAAATCGAAAGTGTCCACAAAATGTCTAAAATCCGAGCAGTGAGTGTAAATGCGGAACTATATTAAACAATGAAATCTGCATTTAGATAACAAAAAGATGATATGTTAGTATCTATGATTTCACGAGAATCATAGAATCTGTTTTCCCCCGATGCGCGTCTTGAACATAAAAATTTTGTGAGTTATCGAAGAAGGGGAATTTGCTGTCAATAAAGTGGCACTCCCGTCACTTAGATGTTATACAAAAAAGTACGTTTTGAAGAGTGTCTTTGATGTTAAAATCTGACATTGAAAACACAAACAAAGTGAAAATCGATGACCATATAGTTGTTTCTTCTTGAAGAAACTTAAAACCTTTTATGCTATTTTTACAAAGCAGTGAAATTTCGCAATGCTTGTATGATATCCTGGATATGTATCGTTTTACATCGATCGGCTTCTCTATCCTTGTTACTAAGAGAAATTTCCACTGAATGACAACGGCAGAAAAGCGTCAATAAATGCCACTCACGCCACCAAAGCAAAAAGTTTCGTTTTCCATCCTGCTTTTGTAAGAGAAGCTCCCCTCTTCCTCACTGCTACCAAACTTTTTTATTAAATGGCAGTGGATGTATCAGTTGATGACATGTCATAGAAAGAAGATTTAAAGTTATCTTTCTTCATCTAGTTAGTCGTATTTATGAATATTCCAATGACGATTACGATTATCATGGAACTCACTTAGCAAATGTCATAGTTTTCTCACCACCTACCACATTGACTGCAATAATTATTACAAGGGAAGAAAGGTGGATCGCTTAAAACTTTCTAGGAACATTTCGATATCGATCTCTGTTACAAACATTTGATCCCGATTTACAGAAGCTACAAATTTTAAAATGAGCACAATTCTACGCAGTCGGCGATACCTCACTTGCAGCATAAAATTCTTTCATAAATGCCAATTTCGGTTCAAAAACTGTTTCGTTTACTTGTTTCCTTAAATATAACTTTCCACGAAAGGCTCTTTTCTATGAGGTCGCTCGCTAAAATTAAACCATCACAATCACGTCATATGTACTCCGTCAATGCCAAAATCTCAAAGCGTTGCCAGGCAACAAGCACACGACGATCTCGCATTGCCACAACAACCATCGTTCAATACCCCTTCAAGAAAGCCGAGTCTATTCTATTAAACAAAATTTACAGTGGCAACTTGTTTCCTCACTTTTAATCACTACTTGCCTTTCTTTGAACAAATAAAAATTGCTAAGGGGATGCTTATTCATTAAGTTGGAGTTTTTTTTTCATTTTTCTTTCATATCTGTCAATAATTATTAAAATTTTCAACCTACAGCATGCATTACGTATCTCGTTTTAACGAACGCAAACGAGGCCCTCAATCTTTTAAATAATTACATGTAATTTAGGGATTATTTATTTTTAGTAACTTTTTTAACAGTTGAGTTTTCAAATGTAAAAGTGCAAAATTGCTAATTAAATTTTTTTTCTAATACATGCTTTAAAATTGAAATAAATTACTTTCAATGAGATTTGACATATCATCATCTATATCTTTTCCGTTGTTCTCTATAACTTACGATCACCAGGATTGTGTATACAGGGTAAAAATTAATTCCACTGCCAAACTTGGAGAGGTAGTAGGGATAGTCGAAACAAACATCTTTTCTTTATACCAGTTCTGCGAGAAAAATTTATTTACCAACGCAGAACAGTTACAGCAGAACTCCAAGACATGTGAGAACAGGAAGTGTGGAAGAGGAGATACTGCAACGGTTTGTAGAGGATCCCTCAACAAGCAACCGTGTAGTCACACATGCTGTGAGGACCACTCAAACAATTGTCTGGAACGTCATGCATGACAATGGGCGCAATTGGTTGGGGCGTTGGCGGTCTGAGTCAAAGGTTTCTGGTTCGAATCCAGGCTGTGGAATTTTCTTTCCTATTTTTCATCATTAATTTGAACAGCTGAGGTAGGCGTACAATAAAACCCTCACTGAACATTAATGAATTACTAAAGAGTTCAGAAATGCTACTTCAATTATGTCCAGTAGTTAGGATTTCCGTGGCCTTGCTGCTACTCGTAAGTTCCATATCATCAGAATCAATGCAAAGCGGCATTTAAAATGGTGTAGAGCTCACCGACACAGGACCATAGAACAACGAAATACAGAGGCGGTTGCGTTCGTTTTTGTGGTTTGGGTTGGGCCGACTAGTTCCAGTAGAGACTTGCAAGTTATCTTGCTATTTTGGACAAATCTTATAAGAGGCGTAATATGTATTAAATCAGTGGTTCCAACCTTTTTCAAATCGAAACCCTCTTTTGTAAAAGTCAAGTAGCTCGCGACCCCCCACCTCAAGTTTGAATTAAAAAAGGCACTTTAACAGGGTACTAAATAGCGAAATTAAAAAAAAACTCGCAATATCCTTTAAAAATACATGCAAATTAAATAAGCTCGGCGACCCCCTTCCCCCTGTGCATATTTACGACGCGCAAAACAAGAGGAAGTCAGTCCACTTATTCACAAGAAAAATTTATTCTTCATATTTGTATACGTTTCAGACATGAAGTGACCTTCTTCAGTATCATACTAAAGAAGGTCACCTGGTGACTGAAATCTATACATATATGAAGAATAAATTTTTCATGTGGACATGTGAACTGACCTCCTCTCTTCTTTTGCGCAGTAAATATGCACAGTTTAAAAAGGTGTTTGTATTTTTATTTTACTTTAGTTTCACGACCCCCCCCCCCATGGAACCACTCCATTAAATTGTATGCATTTCGCGAAGACTCCTTGAAAAGTTCCTCTTTTGTCTACTGTTGGGAATAAATGCTAACTGTTAAATTGCTACACCTAAACTGCTAACAAATGTTGCTAATTTAATGCTAATTGTTAAGCTTTTCGAACATAGTATGAATTTTATTCAATTTTTACAGATGCTGAAAGCTTCCGTCTGATATTGAAAATTGCCCCAAAGATACTCAAGTGAAAGCAGCTGCTATTCCAATACATTTATACAGGAGACCAACGAGAAAGACAGGCTCTGGCGCGGAAAAGTCACCTGGCCATAGTAGTTTGAACAAAAATCCAACTTTCATTGTTTCCAACAAACGAAAAAACACTGATTGTTAAAATTTAGGACCTCCTGGCGGAGGTCGTGGCCTGGTGGGCTTTCACTGAAAGCACAACTTCAGTGAAGTTAAGCAACATCAGGCACGGCTAGTCACTGGATGGGTGACTCATCTTCCCCCCCTGGCTGCTGTGACCATCATACAGCAGTATCGGCCTCGGTGGCTCAGGGGTTGCGTGATCGCCTCTGATGCCCGAGGACGCGGGTTCGACCCGGCCGAGGACGACGAAGATTTTTTCAGGGGGAAAATCCTGAGATCACGCACTTCCTTCGGAAGGGAAGTAAAGCCGTTGATCCCGTGCAATCGTTTGCCGGCTGCACGTTAAAGAACCCTTGCGAGGCAAAATTTGCGGCCCCTATAACGCCGTCCTGAAATGACCACGGCAGTTGAAAAGGACGTTAATACCAAACAAACCAAACCAATCATACAGCATCGTTATTCCAGGTTCATCCAGAGACCCAACTCGTCGGCCTGAGGCCATACAGGGTCTGGATGGACGTATTGGATTACAATGAATTAAAAAAAATATGAAGGATTGGATTGTTGCCCAGACTATTATGGCCAGGCGATTTTTCAGTGCAGCGGCTTGTCTTTCTCGTCGGCTGCGGTTTATACATGAATGACGTTGTGCATGTATAAAATGTAATTTTTCAAGAATTTTAATCACCGCGTATTTACAATTATGGTACGAAAGATCTTCTATGTCATTCATTCAACCCTTGCACGATTATTCATTAAAATAATAAAATTTGTAATGGATCAATGCACTTATTAAATTCTTACACCATATTATCGTTGCTATCTCTAAGCATTTAAATTTGGATATAACGACTTCACTTAATTCAAATAACCATAAAATAACCGCATGGCTTGTTTGTTGACTATTTTTATGTGAAAATGCACTCCCAATATATACGATCCCAAACTCTAATATAAATTTATTAGACCTATGCTCTCTTCGAAGAACCCATTATCTTCACGCTTTGCGGTTTTAACACATCTTCGATTGCTACGGATAGTTACCTACCGATGGCGTGCTCATAAAAGGAGCCGCAGCAATTTAATGGTCGGTGCTTTCATTGCCAATAATGCTCCATGTCTCATTTACGCCTCCTTAGTGATAACTTCTCTTTTGTATCATTAGGCTCATCAATAATAAGTATAAAATTGAGTAACATAAATGAATTTGATTTATATTAAAACCAGTTTTCACCATTATGAATTTCATAGGTATATCAATATTTTATATATACTGGTATTTATAAAATGAAAACTTAAGAATTTAAATGCAATTTGTTGGGAAAAGTGAACACGCTTCTCACTTGTGAACGAATGAAAATCAACGATCTCATTTGCCGTTTACTAAAAATAGAAATGAAATTTTCTTGACATTATACTTTCAAAAACGACTCTCATAAGTTCTCTAAATACGCAAATGCAAATTTTAATGTTTGATGCATAAAAATTAATATTTAATTTATACAATAAAAAACTTCTATCGTAATTAGGAATACATTACATAAAAACAGTTGTCAGTATATTTTCAATTACTAGACAAAAATTATAATTGCTGTCATAAAAAAAATAAAAATTTCATCAGCCAACGATGTCATAAAAAATTATTTCTCCCTGGAGCCCGACATACGCAAATCTGCATTCATTGCTATATAATATAATCATTATTGTAACTGCTCGAGAATTTAATTTAAAAAAATATATCTATAGCCTATTCAAAGATAAAGTAGCATGAAATTATATAGCTGCTTTTAATAACCACCCGAGGAGTAATCTAAGAATAAATAATCATTTTTATGACTTTTATCATCTTCTATTATCCTATCAAAATATTTAATATTCGTTCCGTTTAAATGCACGGTCGCTTCGGCTTCTGTTTTCCATTATGAAATTTGATGACAGTTAAAATTTTTACATTGCTTAACTGAAAAGCACCAAAAGAACTGAATAATTTCTTTTTCCTTTTGTGGAACTGTGCTTTTTTTTTAAGTTTTCTTTGAAAGAAAGCACCGAATGGTTGGCTCAGTTTCATTTCGTTCCATGAGCGTCACAAAAGGATTTCCGGTTGCCTTCTGAAACGGTCGTTTCCAAACGGTTATTGCATCCCCAAGGTTCACTTCTCTCTCATGATTTCCCAAAGGGAAAGAGAGGAAAAAAATTGCAATCACTAAGTTTCCTTCGGCGAAAGGAAATCTTCATAATGTGGAAAACATGGAGTAAGAAAACAAGTGCATTAATAATGCTGTCAAAAAGAGAGACGTTCAAACTCGGGGGTTACACGTGCGAAGGGACATGAAAAAAAATTTATTGTAGTAGCGCGGAAATAATAACAATTCAATAAAAACAAACTGGAGAAACTTCGATGACATGTGTGAGCAGCATTTCGACATATATTTGCGCACGAGTATTGATAAGAACTGAACGAATGATATGTTCACCTGAAGTAGTGTCTATGTTCAGCCCATTAAATGTATTTTCGAAAGTGCTACATGGTTTGACCAAATAAAGAGGGAAAACCCGATATGTATGCTTCTGTGTTATCTTCTCCAATGAGTGTTCAAAATAAACCTTTTCATCACAGCCAATTGCCTAAACGACCCTTTTCGTCGATTATACTCGTATTTTAATTGCTAATACAGCCAAAGGCTTATTAAAGTAAATCGATCGATGATTGATATTACAATTGCGCCAATTCAATATGATTCACATTTTTTAGGCTTCTAATTACTTTCATTAATTGCTTGCATCAAATTAACTAATCAAGCTGCATCTCTATTTAACTCTAGGCTTGAGTAAATAGAGAGCGGAAACTTGTAACGTTTGAATAAAGGGTAAATTAAAGGAATGTAATTATTACATACTTCAACTACTGAAGTTGAAAAATTAAAGAACGAAAGTGTTTTATGGAATTTCATAAACTAATAACATTTAATTAACTTTGCATGCGTTTCCATTACCTTTTCCATTCCACTGATTACATACAATGGAATAAAACTTTATAAAAAAAACCCGACATGAATGATGCATTAAATCGAGGAGTTATGCTTGACAATCGGTGCTTTTAATCCAAATGACTAATTTAACCATCACAGTCATATCAAATAATTTAACGTTGATGATTGCACAATTTAAATTTAAAATGTTAGGTTAATTCGAACTTCAATGACAATTATCCTTTAACTTATTATCCAAGCAATTTTTTTTATCCAAGCAATTTTTTTTATCCAAGCGAAACCTATACAATGAAAAAAATCTTACTCTTTGCTTAAGTGTCCATCAAAAATTTTAAGAATGTTATTACTTGAAATTCTTCAGTATAAATGTTATAGAGATAGTGATAAGTTTTTTCAAGAAGAAATGTTAGAGACTTTTCTCCTTTTGCGTAGTCTTGATCAACATTAACCATAGTACAGCAAAACTATAATACTAGTTATTGGCAAGCATGTTGTTTATCACATAATGAAAACGAAACATCGCAATGCAAAACACGAATCAATACAACGAAATTACTGCAATTATCTCTAAGTACCAGCGAATAACAAGATAACCGCAACGGTAATTTTTTTTTTTTTGGGAGGGGGTGCAACAAAATTTTACAACATATAATCGTAAATCGTTTTTCATATTAAATGAAGCATATTAGAATTATCTAGATCTTTTGTATTTATTTTCTTATTTACATATTTCCTCCACAATTAAGGCAACCAGGCACAGTGTAACATACGGCCGAAAAGAAAAAAAAATTAACGAAATTTATAGAAAAACGAGCGTTAAAGTCCATTTTAAAAACGGAAAAAAATTATTTGCGTAAAATATTTTTGTTTATAGAGTTCAAAATTAAAATAAAAATAAACAAAAATGGGTTAAAAAAAAAAAAAAAAAAGGAGGAAAAACTCTTCAATTTATCAGAGAAAAAACTTCGCAGAACTATATTTAACACAGAAGAGTCTGTAAATGGAAAGACGTAGTATGAATCCAATGACATATATTAATAAAGATTCATATCGTTGGTGCAGACCACTTATCGTTCAGCCACATTTGCCGTCAAGCCTTTTCGCGAGAGGACAAAACCTAGAGGAAAAGGAAGAGCCTGAAGACTATCGTGAAGCTCTGCCTGCAATTAGGAATGCTATCATCCCCAAATCACGTGATTCGAAGCCCAAAATCGCTCACTATCTCTCATGCCTTTCCTCGGAACAACCGTACATCTTATGGAGAATTATATTCCTGAAAATGCTAAACGACACAGTCTTTGCGTTGTAACCAGCGCCGCTTCACTCTCATCTGTCCCAAAATCGCCATAAACAAGCACGAGCCAAACTGATGGTGTACTTGTAAAACGCCATTACGTGTATAAGCCATCATATAGTGTACCTTAATTGTGGAGAAAAATTGTTGCAGCTCCAAATATTACTTGGCATTCTTTTCCAATTAACAAAGAGCTAAGTATACAATCTCATCAAGTAACTTTTTATAATATTCTAATACAGTATCCACATGGTTACAATTTTCACTCAGTCTGCAAATGTAATTTATACTTGGAAAGCTTATAAACAGCAACATCAAATATTTTAACTGAAACTAGACGAACCTTTCAATTAGATTTAGTTTACGATTAATTATTTTTCTTAATTATTTACAATTTATGCTTTGATTTCTCAGGATCAATTGGACGTTGTTTTTGTTGATTACACTGTACAACATGAAAAATGTCCTTTAGATGAAACTTTGTGTTTCCTATATATTTTTGGCTGAAAATACCGAATCTGTAATTATTTTTTGTTTATCACGCACAATTTTTCAAAAAATCCACTTTTTTAGCGTTTTACGTATCTACACTGCTTTGCAATGAAATTGCCCCACCAACAAGGAGTTATATTTAGTGGGGGGGGGGGGTTCTTCTACCTCCGACTAGTAAACGATTAGATGCATGCTACGGGGCATGACCATTTCGGTTGATACAGGGTGTCCGGGTGCCTGTACAGGCTCATCAGTTGACACCTGTACGAGATATTCCATGCAATAGGAAGGAAGCAACTGCCTCGTGAATGTCCAGTACTGTACAGTACTGTAATCCGCACAACGGTCTCAATGCCGCGACGAGGACAACGACAACCGTTCACGCACAAGAGGTCGGATTACTGGCCTCTCCGAGGCTGGATGGTCAACCAGACGATTGCGGGACGCACGGACGGTAGGCTGATTTTGGAGGCAATGGCGAGAGGAAGGCATACATGCCAGAAGACCAGCCTCTGGGGCACACAAGCTCGTACCGATAGGTGGATACTGCGAAAAGCGCCAGCGGACAGAACCATCACCCTGCGGTAACTGCGCTACAACATCACTATTTCCGGTACTGCTACCGTATCAATAGCGACAATAGCACGACGGTTACACGCCGCAACAATGTCTGCCAGGCATCCATTGTTGTGTCTTCCTTTGACACCTGAGCACCGCGCAATACGACTGCAATGGTGTCGTGAACGAGTGGGCTGGCGAATGGAATGGCGCCCGGTGGTCTTCAGCGACAAGTCCCGCTTTTCTTTGGACACCGACGACAAACGCGGACGGATATGGCGCAGACCATTGACACGTGCCAATGAACAATGCATCCGGTATCGCCTTCGTGGACCAACACCCGGGATCATGGTCTGGGGTGCCATGGGCTACGATAGCAGAATGCCTTTAGTTACTATCCAAGGCACCCTGACAGCAGCACGGTACCTCACAGAGATTCTGCAGCCCGTATTACTGCCCTTTCTGCACACCATACCCAGCAGGATGAATAACGCCAGACCGCACACGGCAAACATGAGCATGGCATGTCTGCATGATGTCAACTGCCTGGCATCGCCCGCGAGGTGTGGGATATGGTGGGACGTCCTTTACGATCACCCCGGAATCTCCATGAACTGACACACCGGATTCACCAGGCCTGGGCAGACGTACCCCAAGATGACATTCGCCACCTGTATGATCAGCTACACCTACGGCTGGAACTATGCATCGCCGCTAGAGGTGGTGCCACAAACTACTGATGCCTTTTTCCGTTGGGACACCCTGTACAAACGAGTGCACGTCTTGGCTCCATAACGTGTAATAAATGTGTGTTCAGATGTATCTCTTGCTGTATGCCTACTTTTGGCTCATTCAGATAACTCCTTGTGGGTGGGGCAATTTCATTGCAAAGCAGTGTATATTGTAGCACATACAGAAGCGCTATACGACCAGTGCTTCATTCTGAAGATCTTCCTAAACCTACAGCTCCAGATAAATATACTCTTGATTCAGAGGAAGACACCTCCAATGACCCAAACCATCAAGATCCTGACTTTCAACTATCTACATATTTTATGTCAGGTTCACATGATGAAATCACACAGGCAGATCTCAACGATGGAATTCTAGCTGAATATTGCTGATGAAGTTGACGGAGGCCTTTTATTCGCCTTTAGTGACCTTGATAAAGTCAGGAATAAAAGTCAAAACCGGTCGGAATTCTGTGCGTTTTCTTTCTCAATATGAGGCGTTGAGCGCAAAAGTGGCCCAAGCCGAAAAAAATATGTTCTGAGAAAATCCACAGAATTCTTCCCTATTATGTATGCAAAATGGAATTTAGCGAACTAAATGTATGCAAAATGGAATTTCGCACACCAAACTATGGATGGGCCACAATGGCACTGTAAAAAGCAATCTATCAGCAAGTTATTTCCACATGTTACTCTTTTTCAACATTATTGTTGGTTGGGCCACTATTGCGCTCAACGCCTCATATGTACTGTAAGGCCTCCACCAACTTCATCAAGAACTCTCCATTTCTTAATGAATATTGCTGGTTTGTTATCAGGAACACACCAACAGATGCCTACAAGAAGAAAAAAATCATTTTAGTGTTTGTGTTTTCTATAATCAAGCCTCTGTTCATTTCTCTGAGAAGTTGGTCTCTTATAAAAACGGTACGTGACGGACCATTTTGGCTTTGATGTATGAATTAAGCATCTTTTGTTTATACAGAATCACGTAGTTTCATCTAAAAGGCAGAAAAAGTTCAAATTTTTTGTACAGTGTTATTCTAAAGCGTTTGATTCAATTATTCATTCTCCATTAATTGCTAAACTTAATTATTTAAGTATCAACAAAACTGCAACTAATCTTTTATTAAATCGTTCTTTTAGAGTTCGTGTTCCTTAAATTATTTAAATTACTTACAAAATACTATTAATGGTTCTCTTGACATTTTTATAATTTCTACTCATTCTTGTCTTAGTTCTACCTTAGGTTCAAAGAAATTGTCTATCATTTCCCATTTTTTAGAACTTTAATGTTTAATTTTTAGACATGAGATTTAAATTGGTCGATTTTTATAACCGATCCAATCCTAAACCTAATATTTTTTAATTATTTTTGATTTCATTAACCCCGTTTTGGGTTTTTGACTGTGGGGGCGACTTTCTCTGGTTAGGAATAGTCGTATAGTCGTATATTAATTAAAAAAATGTATTATTATTATTATTGCCTTTAAATATAAATTATTCGCTTTATTTTAGATTTTTTAACCGACTTCAAAAAAAGGAACTGCACAATATTCATATTTGTTAGTCTATGTGGGCTTCTAAACAAGTATGCCAAATTTCATAAGTGTGTGTATGTATGTATGTATGTTTGTCCAAGTATTCCTCAGAAATTAGAAATCGAATTGCAATAATTTTTTTATTGGATTTTATTGGATTAAGTATCTTTCAACTTAGGGAACAGTCCAAGTTTCATCAAAATCGGTTCATAGTTTTCAAGATATGGACTGGTTATAGCTAGACGATAGTGAAAGTTTCATCAAAGTTTTTTTTAATACTCTGTTTAATCTTGTTATTTATATTCTGTTTAATCTTGTTTTTCTTTTGTTTTCTGTGACTCAGCTCTTTTTGTTGTCTTGACTTTGTTTCTGGATTTCTTTCTTCTTTATTCGATTTTGGCCATCTTTGGTTGGTTTATTAGAATTTTTTGCGTCGACTACTGAGGTCATTTTGCGGCTTTTATACAAGTTATATCTGTACGCAGCCCAGGACAAACACAAACATCCATGCCCACGGCGGAATTCGAACCCACGGCCAGGTGGACTCGAGAACTAGTAAGCCTACGCCCTAGCCCGGCCGGCCATCTTTGGACCACGAGACTTAACACTTTTGATTTCCTATCATATTTTTGTGTTTCAAGTGAAGGGGGAATCGGTATATACCTGATTCCAATTTGAAACTGGAATTGTTAGTTCCAGAGTATGGATGAAAATGATAAAAGAATGATAATGAAAAGGGACAAACGCAAACCTCCATGCCCTTGGATCGAACCCTCGACTCGCTGATGTAGCACCCAGCTTTTTTCTGCAGCACGATAACGCCCCCCCCCTCACACGATCGCCACATACCAGAGGCGTTGCAATTCCTACATTTCAAAGATGAAAGACTTTGCACCTTGCGATTTTCACCATTTCCAAAAGAAGAAAGAGCACCTTAAGGGACATGAGTTGCGTTCTGACGACGAGGTGAAAAATGCCATTCAATTCTCCTCTCCGACAACAACCCCGGAATTCCTCTCCGACGGGTTCACCCGACTAGTCACGCGTTGGCGCAATGAACGGAAAGGGATGGAGACTATGTCGAAAAGTGAATAGTGCATTACATAGAGGACAAACGTAAGTATTAGATACAAAAAAGAATTTTGAAAATCGGTTAACAAATAATAAAGTTACGGACAAGGAGGCAAAAAAAATTCTTGAACAACCCTCGTAGTTTGTGCTTTTGTTAGTTGCTTGTTACCTCCATCATCTACACATCGTTTCCGGACGCTGTTGCAGAAGAAACTATTACTTTCTGGACACGATCTTGCCCTTTTCGAAGTCATTTAAAAATCTTCCGTCTTGCTGATGTCTAACTATACTGCCAAAGTTGTAGAGACAACGTACATGCTTTTCATGCATTATACATTGTTATTACGGAGCGTGTTGAATTAAGAATGAGTGATGTCTCTTAATAAAGTCATTTAGTATATACAGAGTGCTTCAGAACTTTGCCCAAACTTAACAGGGAGTTAGAGGGGATGTATATGAACACTTTTTACCAATAAACCTATGGTCGGAAATGACTCCAAAGTGACTCTTACGCGTAATCTTTTTGGGCCTGTTCACAAAATCACGGGGGTATCTAGTATCTAGTACAGAGGGTAGATTATCGCGAAGCGATAATCTGCGGCACCTACTCCTACGAGGGAGTTTTGCGCCATCCCAGTAAATAACGACTGCTACGGGATGACAGTAGCAGCCGGGACCGACGGCTTAACGTGCCCTCCGAAGCACGGGGGGTTTCTTGATGGAAAAGCTGCTGGCGGACAAACAAACCAGTGGCTGTCACCAACTGCTGGAAAACCAGCACTGGTCACTCAGCAAATGGGTCAGACCAAAGTCCCCCAACAGCCGTGCCCCAAATAGCTGTCCCGCCAGCAGTGGTCCTCAAGCCCTGGCCGTCACCCAGCCAGCAGCTGGCCGCGCCTGAAGTTGCTGAACTCCATCGATTAGCAAGCCAACCGACGAGACAACCAGGCCACGGCCAATCACGGGGGTAGAGCCACAATAATTTGATCAGTCACAAATCCATGTGTGACCCCTTCCTGGAGGACACGAAAGTTAGTTGATAGGATTACAGCGGTCCCTGTCATCCACTAGAAGTGTTATTGGATTAACCTGATACACTTCTGTATTTACACAAAAGCGAACTGGACAGTGTAAATTTCTCTAAATCTTTGAAAAAAGGATTGAAAAAGTAAACTTAGCGAATAATGGTGATAACAAAACGCTATAATTTTTATGTCCCAAAAGTTAACTCAAAGTTAACGAAAATACTGCTTGCATTTCCTTACTCTCTCTATGAAGATCCAGGGGCGTAGCAAGAGGGGGGGGAAGGAGGCGGTCCGTCCCTGGCGGCATATTTGGTCTACTGTATTGAAAATACAATTGTTTTTCTATTGAGACGCATAAAAGTACAATAATTCTTCCGTTGAAAGTACTCAGGTTTGTATTTTAAAAGTTAACTAATCAGGTGAAAATGAGCCAAGAAACTGTGGACACAATTATCAACCAGCAAAAGCAATGAAACCACAAATCCACACTACATAATTTTTAAAGCCTCAGATGTACATTTCGGGGTCTACGATTCCTTCATCAGTGAGTCACCCTGTATAAAACAATGACAAATCATCAACGAATATAACGCTATTAAGCACTGTTTTCTCCTCTCAAGTAGAATCGTCCATTTTACACTTTTGCTTTATTAAGTTTGATGCGTGTTATTTTGTTACATGAGAAGGGGTGGAGGCAAACTGAGGGACCCCCCCGAGTGGCCTACTGTAGCTACGCCGCTATGAAGATCAATACACTGAAGTGAAATTAAGACGAGGTTTGGCTCTCATCTTCCGCGCAGCACAGTTTGAAATAAAATATATGTATTTACTTGAATGATAAAAGAAGTTTATTAGACTTTTTATGCTGAACTCATCATCAGATTTTCGTCACTTTATTATGTATAGAATTAGTTTAAGAACATTTAAATGATGTACAGTAGTTTAAATTCACAACCATTTCATTGCAAAAAATTGTTATTTGTTTTTACCATTTGGAAACATTGCGGAATAAGAGAGAATGCTGATAATTTGCCCGGAAGATTCAGAGTGCCTTTCGAAGCAATAAAGTTTACTTACAAATGCGAACTTTTCAAAAATGCCATTCATACGGATAATATTGATCATATCAATCTTTGGAGAAAAAAACTAGTCATATAGATCATATTGATCAATTGATTTTTGAACAGCCTATGGAGTTTAAATAAATAATATTACAATTTCACTAAAATGGAATTTTACTCATGAAATTATTTTTTATAAATTACAATATATTTAAAAGTTATAATTTAAAGTATTTGTAATATTAAAAACAATTATATTTTTATTAATTTGGCTTTATAACTCATTGAAGTTTTATTAAATCCAGTGTTAAATTTGTTTTTATTGAGATTTTTTTTTTACAGTTATGCTTAATAGATTTTCTCGCCTAAATCTCTAATAAAATTATTTAACATTTTATCCAGTGTTAAATAAACCACGTGATTTACTGTGGTACTTTACCATTCACAAAAGACAAAGACTCAGGCTATGGTGACGATGAAAACACTGTTTGATTGGTTTTGGTTAGGTTTTGTTTGGTATTAACGTCCTTTTCAACTGCTATGGTAATTTCAGGACTGCGTTATAGGGGCCGCAAATTTTGCCTCGCAAGGGTTCTTTAACGTGCAGCCGGCAAACGACTACACGGGACCAAAGGAAGTGCGTGATTCTACACGACTACTTCCCTTCCGAAGGAAGTGCGTGATTCTACCTGAAAAATCCTCGTCGTCCTCGGCCGGGATCGAACCCGCGTACTCGGGCATCAGAGGCGATCACGCAACCGCTGAGCCACCGAGGCCGATAACACTGTTTGAAATCCCTTGTTTTAGTAGTTGAAATCCAGAAATTATGCCTGGTGTTCGAAATGTAACGATAGTTAATTTAGTAAACTATAGCAATCAAAAGTTTTGATTATGTTAAGTGGCAAGAAGAGTCAAAACCACGGTCTATAGATATTCAAGGTCATCGAGCTCCATTGTTAAAAAGAAGCAAAAGTTTCAAGCTCCCAGTAGGGCGCGAACTCTACTGAAAACTGGCGCTGCATGTACAATCGGCCCAACTGCGCCTGCAGCGCCGCCATATTGGCAGATAGAAACTTTACTTTCATATTCAGCTTCAATGAAAATCTCTATCGCAGGTTGCGGTCGGCTTTAGTGCGATCTATGCGGCACCTGGCGCGATCTGTTTTCTTTAGCTTCTCGAAACAATGGAAAATGGCCGAAGCTCGATGACCATGAATATCTATAGACCGTGGTCAATACTAATTATCCATGAAGGTAAGAAAAGAAACAACAGCATTAACCAAATGACTGGCAGGAAAACTTAATCAAGAAAAAAATTCGGATTATATTAATTTTAAGCATGAAGTTATGATCTGTAAAAAGATTACTGAAAAATTTAAAAATTTAAAAAAAAAAAAAAAAAAAAAAAAAATAGAACTCACTTTAATCAGGTGGAGGGGGTGGAAGTGAACTATGTTCTGCAAAATCAGCTCGTTATTATATTTTCATATTCATTGAATTGAAAATTCAATATTTACTTTACTATAATTTGCATATATGTATTACTTAGAGCGGAACCAGTCCACCCCAAAAGAGAAAATTTTGGTTGTGCCCTGGATGCGATGCAAGTCAATATATCTACATTTAAACGATGTATGTGTCCTATCAATATTTTCAAATTCTGTTCATCTTCCGTGATCTATAGGTAAATATTTACAATTTGTGTTATACAAATTTTTTAAAATAATTTCATTCCTATATTATGCATGCTTTGGCATAGTGATGTGGTGCTTACTTGCTAGCATCAGGCTTTACATTGTCATTTATTCATTTAAGTTTTTTTAATATTTATTACAGATGGATAACTTTGCATATATGAGCTTAATATATTTAATGCAACTATTTTCCAACTAATATTAACATGTTTAGTAAATAGTTTTACTTATAAATAGTTTGAGGAATCGCTTAAGCTGAGTAGAGATATCTGATATTGAACTTATACGTTATAATTTCCATTAATTTATGTTAAATTGATCAC
This sequence comes from Rhysida immarginata, assembly GCA_023313115.1. Taxonomy (NCBI): domain Eukaryota; kingdom Metazoa; phylum Arthropoda; class Chilopoda; order Scolopendromorpha; family Scolopendridae; genus Rhysida; species Rhysida immarginata. Next base: position 872,599 of record JAHWFO010043354.1, on the reverse strand, counting down.
CTTCTTAATTATTTCCGTTGGATAAAACTTTATCTTTCATTTTTAAAATGTGACCTGTTGGCATGATCTGCAAAAAATTAGTTACGACACTGACGTGTCTTTAATTAATAACATAAATTTAAGCAAAGGTCATCCTCCACAGAGTAATGGTTTCCCGAAAGTATTTAATTTTCTCCCCCATTTTCTCTGAATCTGACACGAAAAGATAACCGATATATACTTTTTACTGCTATCAACCCGTAAAGCTCAAGAAGGATCCTCATAAAGATTGCACTGCACATTTTCCAAGCAATATCTTTTTGCTGTAAAAAATGATATACGGCTTTAATATCCAACGATATTTTCACTCACCATGTGCTTTAGAAAAATCTTTTCGGTTTTGCTAGCGATTAAGAGGACGAAATGCTCTTTAGAAGTTTGCGACGAAGCACGGTCAAATTAATGGCTACAAAAAAATTAAAATGGCCATTACAGAGTAGGAACCGCGAGGCTTTAAACGTCTTGATGGGCATGTTTACAAAAGAAATTTTTTTTAAAAAATAATTTTTTTCATGTGTGCAATCATGCCCATTTTAAAAATTATTTTTGTCTGGTAAGTAATTGCTTTTAGCCAAAGATAAATATTTTCGAAGGGATATTTATAAAGTGCGTTGGTACCGCAGACTTAAAGATATTGGTAATGTTTTTATTTGTAATATTAGTTCATTTTAAGGAACTCCTTGTTTTGTTAAAGAACAAGAAATATCCCATATACATATATACAAATTTGCTTACGATTTTAAAGTAAACTGATCTATTTTTCTAACATAATACAGTGGGCACCGCTTAATGTAATCACGATTAATGTTATCAAAATTTTCCCTAAATGTAGTAAAAATATTTGGACTGGCTCCCGAATTCCGCTTATAATAACTTCTTTTCGTTTACCTCTAATCAAATGGGTACTGCTGCCCAAAATTACTGATAGGTATTAGTGAATTCTTATTTACTGTAGAGTTTTACAATCAGTATAAAGACTGTTTCACTTATAAAGACTGTACAGTGTAATGTAAAGTTCCCACAATGCCTCTTTTTTTCAACTTCGGTTTTGTTATCAATTTGGCTTGGTCCCAAAGTGATCATATTAAGCGGCGCCAGTGTACTATAACCTGTCCAGCTGTCTATGAATTAAAAAACGAAGCGCGCATGCTCATGTTGGTATCAAGCGGGCGTTGATAAAGAAACTGAAACTATTCAAAGGCAGTTTTTTAAGCTTAAAACCTTTCTAAGAAACCGAAAATATACTTGGGAGGTATTTGAAATCTAATGGAAAAAGCACAACAATTTTTTAGTAACAAAAAAAACCTACTCACAAAATACTGAATTTTTTTTATTTATAATACATGTTAGGAGATCAGAACCAGATCGATATAAGAGACAAAGTTGACAATTTTGCTTTTATCGTTGGAAATCGTAGAGCCATCCTTTTTCTCTCAAATGAATAAAATCGAACTTATTACATGTTTTAATAAGGTGCAAACCAGTGTATAGACAGGGAGCGCAGGAAGTAGGAACGCGCAAACACCACTTTCTGTGCCTTCCTTTACTTCCAACCATAGTAATGTCTGAGGCAGAAAAGAGTAAACAACGAACGAATTAACCAATAAAAATGCCGTATAGTGTTGCTCCTTGTTAAATCAATTCGCAAAACGCAAATTCATTGAGTAAAGTAACGTTCCATCGATTTCTGTGTACCGTTTTATGATCTCCGACTCGATAAAAAATTAATGATAAATCGCGGCACTCAGCAAGTCAATCTGAATAATTTCGACTTTTAGTCACAGCCAACAACGAAAGTGCAGTTATTACGAAAGCGGAAATACGTCTAGGCACGAAGTAAGCTAATGTTTGTAAACGCGCACCCCGTCTATACTCTATCTTGTCAAAATTCATGGACCACCACCAATTTAATGGAAACACTTGGAAAATCGCATGTGTTTGAATCTACTTGCTCCACCTTTTGCTGCTATCACAGCCTCTAAACTGTCTACAAGTTTTTGAGTTTCCGAAGGAATTTTTCCCCATTCCGCTAAAAGTGCCTCCGCTCCTGCGCACAATAGACGGTCCAACATAATTCCAAAGATGTTCGAAGCGGTTGAGATCGAGGCTCTGTGCAGGTCATTTCATCCTATTTTGCCTACAACCCTTGCTTTGTGGCAAAGTGCGTTATCGCGTTGAAACAAAAATGAGCCATTTCAAAAGTGCTGCCAGAGAGCAGTGAATGCCGCATTGTTCACGATGTCTTGGTAACGCTCCGCGTTCAAATGACCAGCCACAGAAACAATTGGACCCAAACCAACCCACGAAAAGCACCCTCACTCCATCACTGATCCTCTGCCAAACTTTACTGTTGGCACTACACTGCTTGTCAGATGACGTTTTCTGGGTATTCGCTACACCCAAATCCCTCCATCCAAATGCCAATGGTGTATCGAGATTTGTCACTCCATTCAACCATCCGCCATTGCTGCAGAGTTCAGTGACGTCTCCCTTTGCATCATTGCAGTCTTTTCGCTGCTTTGAAAACCCAGTGAATGCAGTTCCTGCGAACAGTCCTGATGCTTACAGTTGTCCCAGTGGAGTCTGTGAAAGATGTTGTTAGTCCATCAATCGATGATTTACGGCTTGCAGTGACCATCCTAGGAAGCGCCCTTCGCTCTCTGGCCGTCATAATCACACATGCTATCCCGTCCTGGGTTGAACACATGATGGTAGTTGCATAAACTACTACCTCAGCCTTTCATTGCTGTGCTGCAGCATCGTACGGAAAGTGCTCGCCTTCCAATGGGCTTTGATCTTGACAACTTGGTTGTCTTTAAGACACTTAATGACAGCATGGCTGTACAAGTATCTGCGATAGCTCAATTGGTAAAGGCGTCGAGCATGACACGAGATTCCTGGTTCGAATCTAAGTCGCAGAATTTTTCCTCTCATTTCTTCAAATAATATCATCAGCTTGATGTTTGGAGAATTAGCTCCAGTTTATATTCATAATTTCTGAAGAGAAAGGGTTTATTTCTTATGTTGAATTGGAGCGACACTGTGAAACGGTAAAACTAACGCATACGCATTTCGATTTTAGTTCATACGTACCTTGACCAGAATCAATTAAATGACTGCTGGGACAAAGGTAAAGTAATTGTGCACATAAATAACTGTATTTTTATTTAACAGCTTTTGTGCGACTTTTATTACAATACGCATCCTGATTTTCATTTTTCCTTATGCTCTCGTCCAGAACAGAATTATGAATTAATATTATCATTGTTGCTTAAAGTATAAGCTTAGTCTCGTCCTCAGTCAAATTCTTCCAGGACATCTTTAAATACAAGTCGTTTAGGGGGACATCAAATCAGAAAGCGGGATGAATCTGTTGTAATTTTCTCCAGGATTAGGTTATTGTAATTACAACAACAACAATAATAACAACAGGAAGAGACAGCAACTTGTGCTAGGGGGATAATCATAGAGATAATTCGAAGATTGTTATATGACAAATTTACGAAAAAAATCTTGTAAACGTTCCAAGAAGCTTGTAAACGAATAAAATCTTGTGACGCAAAAATACAATTATTAATGTATCATAAACAATCGTGCCTCGACTATCGTGTCTCGATAGTGTTCCGACTATCCCTACTACCTCTCCAAGATTGGCAGTGGATTTAATTTTTACCCTGTATATGAAATGGCGAACATAAAAGTAATACATATGAAGAGATCATTATTTCTTGGATAAAAATGTTTAATTATGGTGAGGAGCGCTGTCCAATAGTTACTTTGACAAGATAGACCCGTGTACCATGAAATTTATGCTAAAATCTTACTTTCCCATCAACGCAATTAAAAAGTCAGCAAAATACTTCTAATTCTCAGTGATTAAATTACGGTCGTTTTGAGCACACTGAACTCTCGCGTTAAAGGGCAACGAATTTTTAATGTGAACAAAAAAAAGTTGACGCGCTTTATAGTAGATCCTTTATAAGGACCAAAGAGCACTTCGTCCCGCAGTATTTGTTTCTCGGTGTCTATTTTCACTCCGAACCGGTTTCCTCGTAGGATCATCGCTCATTTGTAAGAGGTTGGATCAAAAACTAGCAGCAAAACGGCAGTAGTATTAAATAGAGCAAAAATATTTCAAACTCGCTCGAAAAAAGAGACTTTCCTACAGAAGCTGATAATATTCGATGTGGAAAGGCGACTTACATTATCGTTATGAAATGGAGAGTTCTCTGTACTATTCTTCTTGATGAAGTCGTTGTAAGTCTTACGGTACATAGCGCAAAGACATCACACAGAATTCCGACTGATTTCGCCTTTTATTTCTGGCTTTGTCATAGAGATGTAGCGAAAAAGATATTTTCGAGTTCGGCAAATGTGATGCCTCGTAAAATTCGTCGGAGAATTATTGGTTATTGGTTCTGTATTACATTAATAGTAATTTATTATTAAAAGAATTATAATTGTATTAATAAATGTAACAATGTATAATTAACTCATATCTAACAATTGAAATCGGGAGTTTATTTGAAAAGACCCAGTCCAACTTTCGTTGGACAGATTATAATTACTCTGAAATTGAAATGTTCTTTAAGAAATAATGGCGCCAGCCGAAACAATTGTCTCTGTATATTCTTCAGTGGAAGGATGGATCATAATACTGTTCCTATTAACTAAACAGGTGGTGGCCTTACAGTATAACAGAGGGACATCAGGAGTTCCAATTAGTTTCGCCAATTATTCCCGGCTTTGTCAAGGATATACAGCAAGAGGCGTGCAAGCCTTTATATATATAGAACAGTGGTACAAGTTAAGCAATGAGCGTAAAAAAATACAAGAACCAATAGGATATAAAGCAAGGGGGTCAATGAGTTTAATACAGAACAGTTACAATGGTTCTTGTATTTTTTATGCTCATTGCTTAACTTGTACCACTGTTCTGTATATATAAAGGCTTGCATGCCTCTTGCTGTATATCCTTGACAAAGCCGGGAATAAATGGCGAAACTAGTTGGAACTCCTGATGTCCCTCTGTTATACTGTAAAGCCACCACCTGTTTAGTTTTCTTTATATTCTACGAGAGACAGTCAAAAAGTTGCCGGAATGACGATATAGCACTTTAATGGTAAGACATACGACAACGCTTACCTAATTTCATTCAAAATAGCACCCTTGCCAGCACACACGCACATGCTCCATCGACTCTCTCATTTTTGGAAACATCGGTGGAAGGCTTCTTGTGGAATCTTTCGAAGCTCGTCTGTCGCATTTGACTTGATGTTCTTCCTGGTTACGAAACGTGTCCCCTTGAGGCCCATTTTTAGAGTCAGGAACAGGCAAAAGTCACTAGGAGCGAGATCCGGAGAGTGTGGTGGCTGAGGGATGACAGGAATTTTTTTAGCAAGGAATTGCTGCACAACGAGTGATGTGCGGCTCGGTGCGTTATCGTGATGCAGAAACCACTGTCCCAGCCACTTGTTTTTTTTTCCAATTTGTACATGAACTTTATGCTTCCACTCTGTTCGAATTGCGATATTGGGACGAACGATCAACACTCACGTCTACTTCAAAAGGAACAGTAACGAAACGGCACACTGAAACCTGTCAAGCCTTATTGCGCCTGCGAACAGAGATGCTGTTCTCCCTTTCACAAAAGGGGAATTGCTATCTTATCGCTCGTTCGCCGTCTGTTGAGCAGTTGCGGGAATTTTTTGACTGCCTCTCGTATTATTCTATACCGACAAATTTCTTATTACTGTGACTCTGTAATTCTTTTAATAATTCTTTGGAGAATGTTGCAACAATATGTACAATACGAAGATGTATGTTATTGGCGAGAGAACAATGTACAAGTGATAGATTTTGGACTGACGACAAAATTAAAGAAAATGTGCATTCCTGACTGGCGCCATAATAAAAAAACAAACATTTTTTTCTGCTGGAATAAAGTTGCTACAACGATGTGAGAAGTGTATTGAAAAGGAGGATTATGTGTAAAATAACATACCATTATTATCCTTAACAAAGTGTGGTTCCAAAGGACGGGAGATGATTCCTTAGAAGATTAGGATCAAAACTTTCTTATGCACGTAGGTCCGGAAATGCATAGTGAACTTATAAATTGTCACAATACAAAATAAATTGTTATGGCGGAATGGTACATTCGCACAGGCCTACCACGAGCTAATGATACGGAATCAAAAAAATTACGGGACTGTGTTGGGACGCGGCCGCTAGTTAAATCATAGAATACGTCTTGAGGCCACATGTCGAATAAGAAAAAAACTTCGTGCAACACAATTTAAAAAAATTAATTTCTGATATAAAATGTGCACACAAAAAATGTACTTGCAATTCATCATAAATTGTTAACCAAACCTTTATGGCATTCCCAACTCACAAATCACTGGTCAATGATAAGAGGAGTATGTTAGAAATGGCAAAAGAAAAAACCAATATTTCGCGCAAACATCAAATTTATAGTACTGCCAACCAATGTAATAGGAGATTCGATGGGCTTGTAATCTAAATTAAAATGTTTCTTTATAAAGCTAAGAGCGTATAAATTTAATGCAGCGTATACATTGACAATGCTAACTGTCATAATTGCAATATTAGTATCCACCTCCATATTGTCACTGACTGGTCTAGTTGTTGGTGAATATTTCATTATCGCACTGAACAACAACATTTCCATATCAGATATCGACATTTTAGGATGAATGTACACTGAGTGGCCAGATTATTATGACCACCCCATCAGTACTTCGTTGGGCCACCTTCTGCCTTCAATACTGCGGCGATTCGCATTTACTCCACGAAATGTTGAAAGGTGATGCGAGGAATCTGACACCATGAATGCTGTTGTCTTGTGCTTTCTGGCAACAATCCGCTTCAAACCCATTCAGTCTCTACCAGTGAGCTTCGACTTTGGGGCAATGTTGTGCTTGGCAGATGATGTCTTTCCCTGCTTCTTATAGGCTGTCATAACAGTCTTTGTCTGATGAATAACACTGTCCTGTTGTGTGAAATTTGTCGTTTTGGAACCACCTGTCTGATGGCTCTTTCAACTTTCTCCCACAAATGCTGAACTGGATTGAGATTTGGTCATTACAGGGGCCACCTAAGCCAGGCTCGTCGCCACATCGCAACAATCTCGCCTTACTATCCTTTTCAATTGTCGAATCAATTGCATACATTCAGCAGCAAAACACTTTTTTTGCAGCAAACAACGCACAGGAATTGTTTGTTTTTGAAACTATTCCTGCAAAATATGAGTAGCGTGGCATGCCGCATTGTCACGTTGGAAGAAGCCATCTCCATTGCGATACACCATGAACATGATTGCATGAACTAGATCAGCAAAGATATTTAGATATGTTCTGATATTCAGACGTTTTTTTACACAAATTAAAGGAAAAAATGACCCAAACCATGACTCCCCCCACGAGCTTGAAAGATTGTACTCATGCATGTGGGGTCCATGCTTTCATGCAGTTTCCGTCAACATCTCATTCTGTTATCTGCATGAAGCAACTGAAAACGTGGTTCATCAGACCACACGACTTTATTCCGATTCTCACCTATCCAATCCTTGTGTTCCTGTGCGAATTGTTGACGTTTTATCTAGTTAACTGCAGATAGCAAAGGTGTTCGAACTGGCCTTCGGCTTCCATATTCCATACTATGCAGTGTATGGCGAACAGTGCGTTCAGAGATCATTTGAGAAGATCCCTGATAAAGACCTGCAGTAATTTGATGCGCTGTTGCCCTTCTGTTGTCTTGTACCAGTATTGCCACTCTCCTTTCTGCCCGAACATTGATGGCTAAAACTGGGACGTTCAGACCCAGTTTTCAGGCAGACAGTCCAGTCTGTAATAATTTAACAGCAGCTGCTCTTGAACATTTAACGAATGCAGCCGTTTTGCTGAATTTAGCTCCATGACTCCGAGCGTCAACAATCATCAAATGCTGCTAAATCGCGTCGTTTACCTACAATCTTCTAAAACAAATCACTTCCAAAGTCGTGGTAATCAACCAGCTTGCTTATTTACACTAGTCCGGCTCTTTAGCAACTTCAGCGCGAAATCATAGCTAATTTGCCTACAGACATCAGGTGGTCATAATAATCTGACCACTCAGAGTAAACACTTCCTAGTATAGATCACACTACACAATTGTACAAAGCTTTAACAATACAAATATAATTGATATCAGCGTCGATCAGTCGTCTATAGTTAGACCAGTCTGTTAGTATAGGTTCACGTTCGTTGAAGAATTACATTTCAAAAAATTGAAAAAAACGCCTGCTCTCCTATAACTTTTAATACCATACTTTTGAATAGTTTGAAATTTGTTCTACACAGCATGAAATCTTTCACACAGGACTGATGAAAGTGATGAAGCTAAGATATCACACTTCTGTTACTTGGGTGCTTCAAGTCCTTCTCAAAACAAAATCTATCTCAAACATTAGGCTACACGAATATCCAAATTCATTATTTATGAATATAGAAGGAAATATGAATTCCGTGTCTCAAACTGTCGCATATACATGGTGAGGCATTTATCTTGAGACAAATGAATATCTCGGAAACTAAGCATTGTACGAAAAATGTTCAAAATCAAAAGTGAATTATTTCGCGGGAGAAATTCATTAGTTAAAAAATTACCCCCCCCCCTCTCGTGAGGGAGGCTGAGGGGAGGGGGTAACTTTGAAATCTTAAATAGAAACCCCCTATTTTTAATGGTAAATTTAGATTATACATAATATTCAAAAATGTTTTATTCTTGATATTTTTTCAATTGATCCAACCGTTTAGGAGATAAGAGTTCCTGAATGTGTGAAACTTTTAAAGTTTTGAACTCAATATTATCGATGAAGACAAAGAGATAGAGAGAGGGTCTTACAGACATTCCTATTCCACTTCTTGATGGTCTGCAAGAATCCGAAGTCAGAATTTCAAAAATCCAATATTTTTCAATACACATGCACAGACTGTCTCCATAGGACCTCTGCCCCCAGAAGTTTACTTGTGCACTAAATAATTTTGAATTTTTGAAATTCTGACTTCGGATTCTTAAAGACCATCAAAAAATAGAATAGGAATGTCTGTAAGACCCACTCTCTATCTCTTTGTCTTCATCGATAAAATTGGGTTCAAAACTTTAAAAGTTCCACACTTTCAGGGCCTCTATCTCATAAACGGTTGGATCAATTGAAAAAAACACTGATACTAAAACATTTCTCAAATATTGTGTGCAATCTGAATATACCATTAAAGATAGGGGTTTCTATTTAAGATTTCAAAGTTACCCACTACTCCCAGCCCCCCTCACAAGGGGGGGGGGGGGTTATTTTTTTAACTAATAAATTTCCCCCGCGAAATAATTTACTTTTGATTTTGGACATTTTTTCGTACAATGCTTAGTTTCCGAGATATTCACTTGTCTCAAGATTAATGCTTCACCCTGTATATTGCTCCGAACATAAAAAGCATTTGATGTAGATGCTGCTAATGTTGACGGTTATGGCTCATTATAGAACTCCATGGGTTGGATTTTTTCACTTGGTGTTGAAACGTTTATATAATCAGATATGTTATTTGCGTCGAACTGAGCAGGGGAAGTTATTGGCGCATTCGTATCGGGCTATAGTTCACTTTGGTCACGACTCAACTTTCATTCTTTCCTGCTGAGCCCGTAGACGTTCAACATCGGACATCTGGGTCTTCATGGCTCGATCTGTTTACCTGTGACGTTTTCTATAATTTTTCTGGCGTTTATTATGCATAAACTTGGAAATTCTGTAATTTTTGCAAAATTTCCACAATTCGAAGGCCGATATCTTAGATATTATTAAATACTTAGGTTTAACTATTAAGCTGTTTTATAAAGCGCAAAAAGATAAAACAAATGACACCTAAAATGTCGTGCTATCACAAAGGAAGCTAGACTAAATTAATCTCTGCTAGAGAGCAGATTTTCTGAATCAACTTGTACTTCGATTGCATCAGCTGATGACGTCAGCACGAAGTCGGTCAAAGTCTAAAGCATGCTTTGTTTTATATACTATCAAATGCAATATTCATTTTTCTATCATTAATAGTTTCGACGTTATTAAGGTTTTCGTGATCAACACTTTTCGTGACATTCATGATTTAAGCGTGGAATCCCAGTATCGAAACATAAGACGTATTCTACGTCAAAAAGAAAATTGTATTTTTCATTAACAGGAAGCCCTTCATACCGTTTATATTGTGTTTGGAGCATTGAAATGAATGTTTTTGCCATTTCTTCATTTTTTCAAAAAAAAAATAATAATAATTTCTTTAAAAAGGCTTAGTCCATTTCCATAAAAAATGGTCAATGTATAGTTTAAGAACCCCACTGTCTGAATTTCTAAAAAAATAAAAATAAAAAAAAATTTAAAAAATTGACGGTGGGGGAGTCTTCGGGGAGGGGATAGTAAATAACTCCAAAACGGCTCATCACAGCCAAACAAGTCATTTACAAAAAAAAATTCGCCTTAATGAGAGGAGTGTGTATATGTCGAGTTTATTGAGTTTGTTTTGCTTGTTTGAACGCTACAGCCGTTTTTTAATTTTTAGAAAATAATTAATATCTCTAAAAAGGCTTACCTAATTGACATAAAATATACGCTAAGGCACAATTTAAGGAACCCTCTAAGTATGTATAATTTTTATTTGGCTCAGCTATTTGCCGTTTCAGAGGAGTTGGCTGCACAAAATTGGTCACATACGTACATACATACATACGAACAGACGGAAAATTTTTTATTCAAAATTTCAACATATCTTTACGAATCATGAGTTTTTAAGTCGATTTCAGCAAAAAAAAACTTTTGAATTTCTGAAACGAAAACAAAGGCCTTCACTCTTAGAGAGTGGTAGGCCAATTTATTACATCGATTGAATTGTATAACAGCATAGTATATGGATCTGTGACCGAGCTTTGTTTTTTACAAGAGTACTCAATTATTGTAGATACCTGAAATGTCTTCCATGAACATCAATGAAAACACCTATAAGTCTCATCATGGACTGACAATTTCGAATGTTCCGGCCTATATTCAAGCAGCATATTTGAAACAGGCTCAATAAATAACGACAGTTTCCGGCTGCTCAAAAAGTAGATTTCAAGAGATTATGGTCGGGACCGGACGAGCCGTGCATCAGATTCTCATCTGCCAGGGTAGATATACGAGTTCAGTAGTTCAGTTCCTGGCAACTGTTCAAGTTATGGCAGAAGTAGGCTGCATTTCCGAAAGCATGTTTATAGAATCATTTTTCTTATTTATCATACAAAAATTACTTCCCGAATTTTATCCCCATCATTCGAAGCTAATCTCAATCCGGTTTTACTTCTTTAACCATTCTCGTTGTTTAGCTTTCAAATTCTCTTTAAACCTAGAAACTATTATGGATGAAATACTGAGGAACATAAACATTTTAAATATTTGAATCCGTACGCCTGGCATTCATAAACTTTAAAGTTGCGTAGAAAAATGGCACGAAGTGATGCTTCTCGTACAAATCTACAAGATTAATGCCATACGAGGTTATTTCTTATAAGATCGCATTTTGTTGAATAAATTGTTCATTGAATGTATATTAAAATCAAATCTAGAGGCAGTTGCAAATTTTATCATGGCAATTGCACAGCAGATTGGAATAAATTTTATGCTCCTATAAAATTTTAAAGCATTTTCTCGTCATGCACAGTCTGATTGATTCCGCAAAATTCTGCCTAACTTCCTTTCAGCTTTCAGTAAAATCTTGAAAGTGACATGTTCTGAAATCTTTATTTTACCACAAAAAAACCTAATGGATTAACTGCATTATAGCATCACATCTTGTTCTTAACTGTTCAGAATTTATTTGTTTAAACATTTAAAGCATTAAAAAGATTATCTGCCCGAAATTAGATTTCTTAATCACAGAAATTAAGTCCAAAAAATATCGATTTGAGAATGTTAAGACAGATAATTTATTAATTAGCTTACCCATCCACCTAAGGCTTTATTCAATCTCCCTAGTCGATGAGGAATATTTGCAGCCTGCTCATTAAAATAAAACTTTGCAGCAAAAGTAAAGACTAAACCCCATTAAACTGAAAGTAGCTTTAAGGCAATATAAATTTCAACAGTTATCAGCTCTAATAGAGTTAAATCAATGGCTTCGAGTAACAACAACAGTGCGTTCGATGTTGCAGCTTATTATCCCAAGCCGCACCGAAAAATTTTATATAGATTCATATAAAGATGATATCTTAGTTTACTAAAACTCGGGTGATAAATCTTACCATTCTCAGCAGGAAATAGAAAAGAAAAGCTTTTATGTTTCATATGATAAATAAATTAAATGGAAACGGTATAAAGGTGGTAACAGTAGCAATGGTTTTAAAACTAAATTTGTGACATTTATTTTTCAATTGAAAGTTAACGAAGCGTTACTATTGACAATGTTATCAATATTTTGAATTTATCATTTATTTCGTAGTTAAAGCAAAATGTTTGAGTACAATGTAAAGCATATACGTTCTAAAATTAGCAAAAAGTTCCTGTTTGAAAATATTGAAATCCTAAATTTACAGGGGTTAAAATATCCCCAAAGTTTATTAAAAACTCTGCTCAATTTTATCAGGTAGACTCGGTATGGTGCATTTTAATGTTTATTAAATTTACAATAAATAATTTAAAATTAAAAAAGAGGAATGTAAACAGCTGAGAAAACGAAGTGATTAAAAACGATTTTAATTAACTTCATTTAATTAAGGGATTTGGATAGGTTGCTAATGGAAATAAACTGTAAATACTCCTTTATTTTTGTTATTGCATTAAAACTTTCACGTGACTCAAATCACGGCCTTCTAGAAAATACCAGGCCTAAACATGGAAAGGATAAAACATTGTTATGTCGTTCTGGTGGTATCCGAGCCCTACGAGATAACAAGGCCTGGAAGCGAGGCCTGGAGTGTGACCACCGAGAGAGAAGGCCTCCGCAATAAAACTAAATACATTGTTGCATCACATAGGTAGTGCATTGTATTCGTATTTCTACCAATAATAAGCCCTGAATTTGTACTATCTATGATGATGTAACAATGTATTCAGTTTCATTGCGGAGGCCTTCTCTCTCGGTGGTCACGTCTGGAGACAATGAAGGTTGGATTGTTGCTAGCACCCAGTTGGTCAGGTGATTTTTTCGCTTCCAGTCCTTGTTATCTCGTTGACCTCGGGTGGTATCGAGCCAACGAGAAAGACAGGCACCGGCGCGAAAAATCACCTGACCATGTAAGTCCGAGTAACAATGTAACCTGCATTGTTTCCATCTTGGATTATGACAATCGATATTTTTTCTTTTGTTGGAAACAATGAAGGCTGGATTGTTGGCCGGAATACAATGATCCAAGTGACTTTTTCGCGCAGGGGCCTGTCTTTCTCATTGGTAACGTGTGGTATCAACACCACCTAGACTGCGCACAGAAACTATACATTGTTACATCATCATCAAACGGCCAAATTTAGGGCTTAACTATTGGTAGAAATACGATTAACAATAGCCGCTTTAATGTGATCTGACCATAGCCGAAAAGTTATCTGACCATAGTAGTCCGAGTAATAATGTAACTTTCATTGTTTCCATTTTGGATTTTAACAATCGATATCTTTTTCGTTTGTTGGAAACAATGAAGGTTGGGATGTTGGCCGGACTACTATGATCAGGTGACTTTTCTTCGCCGAGGCCTTCTCTCTCTTTGTTACGCTTAGTGCTTCAACAATATATTATTGACATCATATTCAGGCCTTGTTATCTCGTTGGCCTCGCCAGGCCTGAATATGACATCAATAATATATTGTTGAAGCACTAAGCGTAGCCAACGAGAAATACAGGCCTCTGCCGAAAAAGTCACCTCATCATAGTAGTCCGGCCAGCAATCCATGCATGTCTCTCTATCTGGCCTTGCTTCTGTCTAGGTGATGTTGGCTCAAACCTGTGCATTGACAATTGACACACTCTTACATCATGAAAAGACATTGTTAATCGTATTTCTGCCAATAATAAGCCCTAACAACCAGCAAAAGCAACGAAACCACAAATCCACGTCACAAAATTTTACATCCACAATACATATTACATAATGATTGATTCACTGATGAAGAGGATCGTAGACCCTTAAAATCTACGTCTGAAGTGGTTCCGGAAAGCATTCGTTAATTTTAAATTCAACAACATCTGTTTTTAAAAATTTAATTTTCATAAAGTAATTTGAAATCTGGGTTGATCTCTATGTATACTTGTACATTCAAACGATGGCGATGGAATTGTGTATTGTGGTTTGTGGTTTCGTTGCTTTTGCTGGTTGATAGTTGTGTCCACATTTCTTGGCTAATTTTCACCTGTATCAATAAGCCCTAAATTATAACTTCTTATGATCATTTAACAATATTTGAATTTTCAGTGCACAGGCTTTCTTTCTAGGAGATATTGGCTCAAACTCTCTTTCTACCTAACAAAAGTGAACCATGCCGTTAAACGAAAAGCCGAGTCGACCTGATAAAATTAGGCGAAATTTTTAACAAAGTTTGAGGGCATTTTAACGTCTATAAACTTAGGATTTCAATATTTTCGAAGAGGAACTATTTGCTTATTTTGGAACATAGAATCATGCTGTTAATTTTCAGCCATCTCTTTAGAAACACCCTGTATTATTAAGAAACATGCCTCTTTACAATCATTAAAGAATTAAATTTTTATTACAATTCTTTCTGCGATTGTTTTCATTTTTGTTAAAAACAGCAAAAATATTAATGAGTTTCTGTCAATTTCCGTTTAATTTGCTTAGGGTCGAAATTCTTGTAAACATCATTACTCTATACCAAAAAAAAAGTTCAAATCCAAGAGAATATCGGAAAAATTAGGATAAATAATTTGTTTAAATTTGAAATGAATGTGGAAACTTAATCTCTTTAAATTTCTCGATGCAGAGAGTCAAAAGGGACTACGCAATACATTAAGCAAGTTGCATTCCATCTTCTTTTATTAACGATTGATGACAAGCAGAAATAACTTTATTTTCATAATTCCATCGTCTTTGAAATCCAATCAGAGACTTCCTATTTCCAATGGTGTTATTAAGTTCGACCGAACTGAAATTGATTTACAATAATATAATTGGGAAAAAAGTTTCAATAAAATGAGCACAATTCAAATTTCCGCTCTGGAAAGACAACAAAAAAATGTAACCTTATGCTCATTTTTAGATTTCTATTGAACAGAATTATTATGAAAGAAATGTATGTCCAATTATCTCTGAATTTTCAGTGTAATTTATTTAATCGTTGATAATTTTCTCATGGACATAAATATAATAAGCGCTATGTACATTAAATTTAGAGTCAGGTATTCTATAGCAATTTTCCTGTAGCCATTATCCTACACGTCTTATTTAAAAGGGTAACCTATTCGGAATATTTAATTTAAAAACCTTTCAACTCTCCTAATGGAAAGAAATTCTTTCAAAAAGCAAATATTGTTCAAATTCATATGAATAATAGTTTACATAAACGAAAATTAAAAAAAATTGTGGAATTTAGTAATAATGACTAGCCTGGAGGAAATGCTCCAAAATTTGATAAATATTTTTTTAGTATAAAATGAAAGGAAAATTCCGCGACGTGAAATCGACCTGCAATTAACTATAGCATAAATCAACAACCGGATGAAGTAAAAAAAATAAATAAATAAAATAAAAAAAAAAAAACTAAAGAAGATACTGGAATTGCCTGTAAATGAAGGAAAAACCTCTATCCAATAGAAAAATATCCGAGATATGAAATGCCGGATACGTATTTCGAAAGGTATGCCTTCATTTCAACGGCAATACCATAAAATTCATCTAACAATCTAAAATCATTCTCATTGACTGAGCTCAACTGAAAGAGAAAATCAGAAATGGTCTAAAAAGAACAGAAAAAGGAATAATTCTAGGAATGGAACAGGATAAATAAAAAGAACAACAACAATATCACTGCCTTAATCCTCTAGAAGGGTAGGTACCCTTGGAAAGAAAGAAATTTAGCTTTAAGTCACTCGAATTCTGTACACATAATTCCACACACATCCATCACTCGAATTCTGTACACACATCCACCACTATTATTCTTTTCTTCCTACGTGTTCGCCTTTTATTTAAGCTTTCAAGACCACACAACCTCAGGTATTTCTCTACTTTGTCTTGCCAAATTTTCCTTGGTCTTCCTCTTCCGCATTTCCCATCAATATCGCCACAAATATCTCAGCCGCTCATCTAAATGTCCAAATTATCTCAAAGTAGAATTAAACCCTACATCCACTACATTTCTTTTTCCTCTTACATTATCATTCAGCACTCGTTCCCTATTATTCACATCAGCTACATAATTTAAAAATTTCATCTCCACAGCACCCAAACGTTTTTTATGTTTCTCGTGCAATACCTAAGTTTCACCTTATTATGTTCAAATGGAAGCATCACTCTTTCATGCATAGCCATTTTGTACGCACCTATAAGTTCTCATTCCTTGCATACTTCCCCAGGGCAACACGACTTGCACACCATCACTTCTTTTTCTAAAACTCTCACCACTCTCTGTTCCTTCATCCACTACTTTCATGTCTAGCTCATTCATTGCAGCCTCCCTTAAGCGTAGATTAAACATCCAAACATCACGCATCCCAAATAAAAAAAGAAGAGAAGTGATAATTCTATTTATCTTATTGAATTATTAAGTACCGAAAGGTGCTTTATGCTATCAGTGTAGGGAAACGTGTCTGTCTGTCTGTCCGTAACTCTAACTCCTCCGACGCTATGAAAGATTTTCAAAATCTGTTTTCGTCTGTCGATGGATATGGTTCATGGCACGAACCAATCACAATTATTATCTAAATCGGTTCATTGGCAAGTGTACAAATGGTACTTCTATTTTCCCGCCAAGCAATTTTCAATGGGAAGATATATTAAGTAATATATCAAACAAATCGTATTGACGAGATAAAAGCGGTTATTCATTACTATTTTCGTCAGTCGATGAATATGGTATAAGGCACGAACCAATCACAAATATTATCTAAATCGGTTCAATAGCACGTGCACAGATGGTACCTTCAGGACCCCACCTATCAATTTTCAATGTAGAGATAAATTAGGTAATACATCAAACAAATCGTAATGACGAGATAGAAGCGGATATAAATTAATATTTTCGCAAATTGATAAATATGGTTCCGGGAATGAACCATTTTGAAAATAGTTGTAATGGAAACAATGGCACGTGCTCTAATGGTACCCTTATGACACCCTCAAAAATTTTCAATGACAATCGACAATCGAACAGTGTAGTGAAAAAGAAAGACGCGAGTGGTCCAGGAGCCAAGCTCACTTTGCACGCTCGCCCAAAAAGTAAACCAGAGGAAGTACACTGAACTGGGAGAGAAGCCTGATGAACCTCTTTAGTCCTCCAGAGAATGAGTCCCGAGAAGGGACGAGTCAGATTGTGGATGATAAGATATGGCATGAAATATATCAAACGACATGGAATGATGTGTCATAAATGAATATAACGTTAAATTAATGACAGTCGCAATTTGTTTAAAGGTACGCGGTTTAATGTTATCTTTATGCTGCATTAGAAACTTACAATATTAACAGAGTGGTTTAAAATATGGTTCCGCGAATGGTTTAGTTTAACCTTTCGGTACTTGGTTATGTCATTCCTTAATGGCTTATTGAATCTGAAGTTCTAGACGAATGAAAGACTCGATTTGCTCTATCCCCCCCCCCCCTGTTATTCCCTATTCTATATTGCTAGAAAAAATTTATGGTCAGTCTTAATCTTGCCATTGAGAATGAAGGCTTTCCTTTTCTTTGCAAACAACTGAATGAACTGGTAGGAATTTCGAATTTCGGAATATGATACTTGAATCACGGAATATGATACTTGTAGGAACCTTCAGAAGAATACAAAATTTTCCTTCCCGGAAACGATTTCTAACCTCAAAAAGAGAAACTAACTTATTCAATCAAAATTCCATTCAATAAAGAAGCAATCAAACATTCCATTCAACTAACGGGAAGTGACGCCACCTATAAAGGAGAAATATCAGATAGGTGGTTTTTTTTTCAAAACTAGATTAGATTGGATTTGTAATTCCCGCATATCAATACTCAGTTGCTTCACTTGCCCGATGGCGACTTCCGCGGATATTTACAATTGGAGCTGTTAACAGATATCGGTACAGCTGGAAAAATGTCCTATAAGGAAAAAACATTTATCAGGATTTATAATATGCAGATCTTCTTGGGAGTTGCTGCATCATCGTAAGCGATGGTGAAAGAATAACTACCTCATTTCAGAGATGCAGGCTCAGCATAGTTGACGAACGACAGGTGACGGAACAGACGGAACAACGGAGGACAACATCGCTGCAATGCAGGAAAACTTGTAGGATCGCAATGAACTGCACTCGAGGAAACTGTCTGTACATTGGATTCTCCACAATTTCAAACCAGATCGAAAGGCGTGCATATCAATATCGTCTCAACTAATCGCCGCTTAAAAATGTCAGAATATGGCAATCGGCAGAAAATGTTATCGTAACAGAGTGTTGCCAACTAACGTATAGCCGGAAATAAGTTTTCCACCCAGATTTTTTTTTTTTTTTTGCGTCATGTGCTATATCTCCACCGTGCTTAAGTGTCATTTGGAATTTTCTGGTTTTTATTTTCTCATCAGATGTCGCTGGGATAGGGAAAATCTAGATATGGGTGGAAAAACCCAAGTCTGGCATCGCTGGTCACAATTATTAGAAACTCTGAAGATGTCATTATGTTTGACTTCCTCAAAGAAATATTTTTCCAACCTGACGGATGGAATAATAGGCAATGACATACGGAATCAAGGGGTGTCATTGCTAAAAGACGACTCGAAAACTTATCCTATGTAGTCCTCTTCCATCACGGCAATGCTCGAACATACAGAATGTTCATGACCGTGGAAATATTGGGAAAATGCCAGGTCGAGCTTACACCCCTTTTCCGCATTCGCACAATTTGGTGCCGTCGAGCTTTTTTTCTGAACCGGAAATGAAGTATCACTTGGGGTGATCTATTTTCATGCTCGAAGGGGAAGATGGTATCGTTAATGAAGTGGTATAGTGTGTGAGTCACAACACGTTTTTTTTTTCCTGAAGGCATCTGGAAGAAAAGTCGGTGATACAAATGCATTCGTCTTTAGGGAGATTACATTCAAAGTCCCAAATGGACATTGCGATGCGCCACTCGTTTCCTATTTAGGTTCACTTCCGTCAGCCACGTGCTGTTGACTTAAAACCCATAATTTATCACTATTTATTTAAGATTATAAACTTAAATGAGGGAGGTTTGAATGGCACACCCTGTGTACTTATTCTGACTAAAAAAAATCACTGAATGATCGCGGAACTTTATGTAATTCAGCAATGGTGATGTCGCTAATCATCATCACTAACCATTCATTAAAACGTTTGTTTTAACATCGTAGTTCATACTTTTCCTATTAAATTTTAACTGACACCTTAGTCTGAAGAAGGCATCGACAGAAATGGCTCTTATTTGTTTTTTTTCGTCACAAAATTTATATCATGAAATTTGAATAAACATATACTTTTATAAATTAACCAATAGTTTTTAGTATTCGATATATACGTTAAGAGTACTTTTCTCTTTTCCTTTTTCAAATAGGGCTACCCGTTTTTACAAAGGAGCCCGAAACTGTTCAGGCATCTTATCAAATTTTATTCCACTTTATTATTACTCTTAAGGTAACTCTTAGTCTTAACCCAGTCTGCTATAAAAGCTTTCATCATTTTCAGTTTCTGGCTATTTCTTCAGTAAAACTCCAGTAAATTCAATTTTTCCATCGAATGTGTCAAGTCATTTGATTAAATGAAAACTTTGGAGTGGTAAGAAAATAACTGAATCTTTCAAAGCTGCTATGCCTGAAAATTTATTTCCGACCTTCTTTTTAAAGTTCACTTCTCGCTGTTTTCAGAGCCAATTCTTCTTGCCGTAGTAAACTTCGAAGTCATCGCCTTTTCGCTCAAAAACTGCTGTCGATTGTTCTTAAATTTTGACTAGCTTTTGTCCCAAGGTTTGGAAACTCAATTTGATTTCCTTCAAACTAATGAGCGTATTTGTGTGCTCAATTGAGAAATGCAGCTCTTCAATGGAGTTTTTGGTGCTCTCCTATATTGATTTGGAACAAAATTCATCTCAAGACTTCCAAATTATAGTCAAGCCTAATTTCGGAGCAGGACTTCCATTTTTAGCGCAACACAACGGCGATATTCTTTAATGATAAAGTTTTAGTATTGTTTTTGGTTTGCAATTTTTCATTGGTTTTCTTTAATAATCCTGAACTTTTAATTTGATTTTTTCGCTTTATTAAATCACGTTATAAAGACGGAATTATGAAAAGATTGGTGCCAAAATTATTAGATTACGAGCATTTATTAAGTTTTACGAGTTCGTTATAAATGAAATGACGATAAAATGATTATAACGTTTTTATGATCATACGCAGAAATTTAGGACATATGCCTTCGCGATCGTCAAGAGCGACTCATCTGTTCTTTAAAATGGGAAGACGATTTTAAAATACCCTCATCGGCATATTTAGACAGATATAAGAAAATGAATGAAAGCGTAACAGGATTAAACTTCTGTTTCCACTCGTGAAATTAAAATCGAATATACAGGGTGATTCTGAAAAAGTGTGTATAACTGTAAACAATGACAGAGGTGACCAGAATTAACATTTTCTTTTAATACAATGTGGGTCTGAATTTGAACGATAACTGAGATATGAACAGAAATAAAAATGCCGCCACTAAGATCAACAAGTTAATAACTCAGGTTCTGCAATGCCTAGAATAATGAATTTTGAAGGAATAATAGGGTACATAAAACTCTGTATACGTTAAAGTAAAATCGAATTCCAACGAGTAGTTTCCGAATTACGCACTCAACATGGTAACACGTGCTGGTTATTACTCGCACGTGAGCACTGTTACGATTTTGAATGCGTAACTCGGAAATTACTCGTTGGAATACGATCATATTTTAACGGTATACACAGTTTTATGTACCCTATTATTCCTCCAGAAAATGTTCATTCTGGTCACCTCTGGCATTATTTACAGTTATACACACTTTTTCAGAATCAAATAAATGATGTGTGAATATTTTAGCTTACAAGGAACATCACGGAGTTATAATAAAATTCCGATCCGAAACTAATATAGGTAACATCTATATCCAATTATCTATCGATTATAACAAAATTACGTGCGAAGGTTCATATTCAAAAATTTTATAGACACATTAAATACCCATTTACACAGTGTAGAGTAAATTCCCGACACAGTCAAATAACTTTAGAACAAAAGATCCTAGAGAGACATTAAAGTCATGAAAATTAGACATAAAGGTCGTACAAATGAAAACGAAAATTATTTATTTTATTCAAAGTGTATACAAGGAATTTAAAAACATTCTCCAAATGCGTTAAGGCATTTATCCCACTGTGTAACAAGGCGTGTAATTCCTTTATGGAAGAAGTCTTTCGGATGCGTGTGGAACCATTCCAAAACCTCTTCCTTCACTTCATCGTCCGACTGAAACCTGCGGCCTTTCAGATGTTTCTTGAGATACCCAAACACGTGAAAGTCACATGGGGATAAGTCAGGGCTGCAAGATGGATGCTGCATTGCTTCCCAGTTGAACTTTTTGATGAGGTCTACCGTTGCTTTCGAGGTGTGAGGACGCGCGTTGTCGTGGAGAAGAAGCACTCCTTCTGTAAGAAGTCCAGGACGCTTGCATTTGATGGCCACGCGCAGTGCCTTCAATGTTTCCCCATATCGTGCTGCGTTAATTGTAGTGCCTTTTTCAAGAAAGTCCAGTAAAATCGGGCCTTTGCGATCAAAACAGACGGTCAACATCACCTTCCCCGTGCTGTTTGCGATTGCTTTTGATTTTTTCGTAGGTGGTGACCCATAATGCTTCCATTGACGACTGTGTCGTTTCCTTTCCCCTGTAACGATTCTGTCGAGAAAACTCTCTCCTTCCTGTTCATAGCGTGTTAAATGTTGCAGGGACATGGCCATTCGATCTCCAAGCTGTTCTGATGTCAAATGATGCGGAACTCATTGTGCACAGATTTTTCTGTAGTGTAGATGTTTCCTGATAATGGAGTGAACAGTTTCACGAGTAAGGCCAGTTTTAGCAACCACGACATCGATTACACTGGCCAACAAAATTTAAGATTTTTCTTGTGACAAAATGAAAGTGGGTAATTTTTGGTAGTATTTTTTCTGCTGATTACGAATATAATTTTTAAATTTCTCTAGCACGCACAGCTTTCTTGTTTTACAAGAGTCAGGGAGAAGTAAGCGAATTTTCAAAAAAATCAGGGAATTTTACAAAATCAGCAATAAAAAAAAAAAATGCGAAATAGGAACGAAAAATTTGAAAAATGTCAATAATATTCTATCAAGATAGATATTTTTTGCTGCCGGTGATCAGGGAAAATTACGTGAACACAGGGAAAAATCAGGGAATTTTACAAAATCGTCTTGCTAGACACCCTGAATCTGCATGTTTTAAGAGCGGCAATCTCGAAAAAGGACCCAATTTTGATATGCATGGTGTAAAAGTTACGTTTTGGCCATTTCTACTGGGTTTTTTTTACCATTATTGCAAAGATTTTAAAGAATAAATTTTGTATCGGAGATTATCAGAAAATCCACGTATGGATGAGAGGGAATAATCAGAGTGGCATTTAGTGATTGTTATGTTTAATTTTATTCAATCTTCTACTTTGGCAAGTATTGAATAGAAGCGATTTTGTGCGTTTGTTATTTTGCACGTGAATATTCCAAGCGCGGTGTCAGGTGTTCCACACAATGACTCTTTCTCCGCCGTTTAACGAGTTTTATGCTTTTGTTTTTTTTATGCAAGAGTGGATTTCTACTAAATCGGTGATGAGCTACATCTTTGTAATTGGAACTTTATCTATTATGGTTCAATAGTTACTTTTCGTAATTTCTGAGCGCTTACGCCAGACACGCTGGGAATGCTTTCATTCAATCGGGCATGGTCACTTTCCTATACCAGACCTGACTTTTAAAGCTCTGACACCTTTTGCTCTAAAATTATTCGACTGTTTTGGAAATTTCCTCTATACACTATATATGAATATTTAATGTGCCTATAAAATCCTTGAATATGAACTTTGGCACGTAATTTTTTATAATCGATATATTATTGAATATAATGTTACCTATATTAGTTTCGGAATTTTATTATCACTCCGTGATATTCCCTAGTTAGCAGCATTGTCGTCTACGGCTCGACACAATCATGGGAAGTAGTTCTCCTCAACGAATTTCTAAGGGCCAAAAACGTAGGTAAAAACGCATTACACAATATAATGAAGAAGTTCACCATTATTCTTAAACGAAAAAAAAATTTGACAGGTTCAATTTCGTCTTACACATTATTATTGCGACTACGTACAATAGTACTGTTGTAAAAGATTAGTGCTCCTCGTTCACTTTGATGTATTGAGGGTCATTTATGTATTTATTGCCTTTTCAGAAAAATAAGGTACGTGTTAATTAAGAAGAACCAAACAATTTAAAATAATTCGACTCCATTTTTTAATCGTTAAATGACAAAAGCAGATTAGCAGTGGAGTACTCTGGTGATAATTTCATGAACTAATTAAATCATTGGCATTTTTCCTAGATATGGATCTCAAAGATAATTTCAAACTGTTCTTAATATTTTTGAGGGCTTTTAAGGTTGGAAAGTTGTGATCTTTCTTCAACTTTTTAACTATTCATTTGTTCATGATGAAGTATATTATTTAATAGAGATGGGTCCAAATGTATACATCACCTCTAATTTCTACAATTAAAACAGGTGCTCAAAGGAGTTAATATAAGCGTCAAGACACTTTCATTACAGCGAGCTATTGCTCCTATCAATTGTTTTAGCAAACTTTTGTGGAGATAATATCCAGGTCTAGGTGGCATGTGGCCGTCTCAGTCGGGGTCGTCTTCATTCAAAACATGTAATAATCTTGGAATGTAAACTTTCCATTTTGCTATTACGGAAGAATTCATAGATAACATCAATAAAATTGTGTATACTTTTGCGTCCCTGCGTATGCACTGGTCCCTTGAAAAATGAACATCTAGAAGGAGTGAACCCACAATGAGCTTCAAGATTGTGGAGTAAATATTTGCAATGCAAGGGCTAGCTGGTGTTCTTGTTCCAAAGGCATTATGAAACTAAATTCCAGCATTTGTTTAGGCTGATCAGTGTTACAAGAGTTCGCGGAAATCATCACCGCTAACCATTTGTCCATTTGATCTGGGTCGCGTAGTGGGTTTTTTGGAGGCTACATGATCCTCAAGTTCCGTCAAATTATACATAGAAATGGACGGGAAGTTTCTGCGATATGTGGGTGTTGGAGTCGGTGGACACAGAAAGGGTAATTTAGGACCGCAAATATCGCTGCAAATGTGGTTCAGAACCGCGCAGACTTTCTGACTGAAGCATAAAATAAAACAGCTTGAAAATTGCAGCACGTACAATTTCAGACGTTAACCAGTTTCTCGCCATTTCTCCCTCAGCATGTTTATTTTCCAGTGGTAATTCGAGTAAAATACGTGTTGAAGCAACTTTAAATTTTTATGCTTTATAAAAACGGAATAAGATAAAAAGCATTGCTTTGTGATATAATTTATAATAAAGTTGAATATGCTCTTTAGTCCATTTACTATTCATCATTAAAATACGCTCAATAATTAATGACTACCCCGCGTTATTTTAGATTCTACGACAGATTCTCCATAGGTATTGTCGATATTGATCACCACAAAGAGAAGTCGATGCGAGATGATTTATAAATACAGTCGACTCTACATACATATAAAAGATCCAGATTAAAGAGCTTCTCACTTATACGAACCATTTTAATTTTCCCGAATTTTTCTCTATATTTTAAGCCAAATTTTCTTCTGATAAATCGACAATCAAACAGGGAATGTACGCACAAAAACTGATCCTACATCAACAGATGCCAAGGAAAATACACTGAGATAGGTAAGAAGCCTGACTGGCCTAAGAGGTCATCCACTAACGTAAGTACACGTTGAAGACTAAAAATGACGATTGTCAGCCTAAAAACGAAAGCAAAAATAGGAGCAAAGACAGAAAAAGAGGGATATCAATATCCAGTAACCGGGAAGGAAACGTTGCTAGCGTTTTCAAAAGTAATATCCAGAATGTGCCGCTTCCGTGCCACTTCATATCCAGCGAGCGCTTTAAAATACCCGTCTTCAAAATAAGGCATGTTAAGAAATTATAAGACCACTGAGCTGACATTGGAAATTAGTGTGAAAAAGGGTTTATTTGATCAAAATGATTTTTACAAATAAACAAAATAATGTTTGTTCCATGATATTAAAGAAATCATTATAAATCAAATAACAACTCTTGCCCACAAAATTATTTAATCGACAAAATGTCGATTAAATAATTTTGTGGACAAGAGTTGTTATTTGATTTATTATGTCACTTTCCACAGTAGTCCAACGTTTTTCAAAGAAATCATTGTTGATTTTTATCTGATTTTTATACAAAAATCAAAAAAATTCTTTACACTGTTAAGTATTTATAAGACCACATGAATTATCCAGAGTTTGAAATTGGGAAAGAATTAAATAGGGGCTCCTTTATTTACAATGATATCATATATTCGTCCTGGCATTGACCTTATTAGATTTTCAAGTGTTTCTTTGGAAATTGCATCTCATGCTTCTATTATTGCTCTTCGGAGCTCATTTGCATTTTCATATTGCTTATTTCCAGCATAAACCTTCCTACAAAATACACGCCATAGTTGGGGTCTTGCCGAAAATTTGGGTCTTGCGAATAATTTTGTGTTCCAGCAAGATGATGACCCAAAACACAAGGCTAAAGTTGTCAAAGACTACTTCAAGTCCGAAGATATCATCGTGTTGGATTGGTGTGCACAATCTCCAGACTTGAATCCCATAGAGCATCTATGGGAAGAGATGGAGAGAAGGCTTGCGAGTAGACGTCAGAAGAACAAGCATGAACTGAAACGGATGCTGCAAGATGCGTGGGATGCTATTGAGCACAAAGTGTGCGAAAAACTAGTTGCAAGCATGCAAAATCGTTGTAAAGAAGTCATTAAACAAAAAGGAGGACCTACAAAATACTAAGATGGTGCATTGAAAATTATTTTGTTTCGTTTTGTTAAAACGTTCTCCTCAAAGTATTGAGAGTGTCAACAATTTGTTTGCGCAAAATCGGATGGTGTTCTCCTTTTAATTTTTATATTAAACAAAAGTTATTAGTTATTATTATAATGCACATCCTAAGGTATGTGATGTTAATTTATGCAGACTGGCTGCCACTTGTACTTTGTGTAATAAATGGTTTAAGTTTTAGTTTTACATTGTGCCAATAATTTTTTGCTCACTGTATCTTGATATATCGAGTGGTTATAATTAAAGTTCCCCACTTCTGCGCGGGCTGCAGACCGCATTATTGCACGAATAGTATTGAAAATTTGTGTATGCAGAGCATGGGGAAGAAAATTCCAACGGAAAATTTATTAGTGCATACGGTTGCAAACAAGGGGAAAAGTGGAGCCGTATGAAAAAGCACAATGCCTCTGTGAACAACAATATGCAGAGGTCACCATTCCATTGGGAAAGAAAAAACATGCGCTCATGGTGAAGCTCTATTAGCAACAGCACTGCGAGGATATCGGCGTGTGAAGGGATTGCGGACAGGATTAATGACGGCGAGAGGTTTACGAAAGATGATGCAGATATTCAAAGAGACAGGGGAGTTAGGTGTGCTGCCAGTTCACCACACCTTAAAGCATGTGACTTCTGGTTGTGAGGAACCCTGAAGAATCGTGTTTATCATGGAGGCGTACGGACCTGGCCTGAACTGAAAGCCAACCTTCGTGTTACTGTTGAGCACGCTGTCCTGCACTTCTAGCTTATCATCGACGCAGAGGGTGCGCATATTGACCAGTCCCTCTAACAGCATTCAGTACTGCATTACTACCATCTGTGTGTGATCTTGAAGCGCCACTTTTGCTCCTGGTGGCAACAGTATGCACTAATAAATTTTCCGTTGGAATTCTCTTCCCCGTTCTCTGCATAGCCTATACACAACGTTTCATCACTATCCGTGCAATCACGCGGTCTTCAGCCTGCGCAGAAGTCGGGAACTTTAATTATAACCATCTGGTATGTCTGAAATCATTCGGTTATTGAGAATAACCAAATCTGCTTTCCCATGAAATGCAAATGCACCCCACACAATGAAGGAACTCCCCCCAGTTGTCGACTGTATCTGTCTCTGGGCTATCTTCTCAAATCATGCCAATAACACTTGCAGCAATCTGGACCATCCAATTGAATTTTTTTTCGTCCGAAAATACAGCTGACTGCCATTATGTAGTCCAGGGCATGAACTTTTTGGCCCATTTCAATCTTGCCTCCTTATGCGCTATCAAGGGTTTTGAAACAGTCTTCATTTTAAGATGTTTCACATGAGAATTTTTTTCTCAGTTCTTTTCACACATTCACATGACTCACTTTTCCATCTGAACCTTTGCCGATTTCACGAGTGGACACAGCAAGGCACGCAATTCTTCTTAAGTCTCTGGGAGAGAGGGAGGGTTTCTTCCTGTCCTCTTCTTGGTGCCATATATATCTTGCTTAGGAATAACTGTGTATTACAGTCTTGTTTCTTCCTATTGCAAAAAATATGTTTTTCGAATTTCTTTCTCTGATGGTTCTTTACCTCGAGACATTGTACTTAAGCACTTCTATACCAGAAAGAAGCATTTTGTATTGGTTCACATTTATTTGAATATGCAAATAAAATTCAACAATGATTTCTTTCATTATCGGAGTTCGTTATATGTGGGTTCGACTGTATTACCAAACGGTATTAAACGTATAAAAGTATATATACGAGTAATAAGTATTGAAAAAACTGCAAACGCTTAAAAACAGAGACTACGTTCACTGACTATACCACACAATATATAGATTTAACTTTCTAGGAATGGGCAATACGTATCTACAAAGAATGAAATTGCTGTTCTTTAGAGCAATACAATTTCGTTGTATTAAATGTGTCAATAATGCAGACCTACAAAAAAAAATTTTTTTTTGGTGCATAGGATTTTAGAATTGATTTTATCTGTATTTAGGGTCCTGAATCTAAATATGGAATCAGTTTTCTCTATCAGTTCTACTTTTTTAGATACATCCACTTAAATATCAGTATTTTTATTCTATTCAGTACATTTAAGTATGGGTGTTGTAAAATTATTATACAAGGATTGTCAGTGTTCTTAGTTGGACGAGAGAATATCATCTTTCCTCCACTGCATATCAAGCTGGGCCTAATGAAGCAGTTTGTAAAGGCTTTTGGTAAGAACGGATCATGTTTTGCATATATAGGGGGGGGGGGGGATGCCTCAGTAGAATACGGAAAAAATTAAAGCAGGAATATTTGACGGCCCAAAAAAAAGACAACTCATTAAGGATCCTGCGTTCGTAAATTCCATGATTGAAGCTGAGTAATTAAATTGGTCAGTGTAATTTGTTTGTTTAAAAAGCAATTTCTTTGAAAGGGTACCTAAAATGATTAGAACGGACGGATTTGATCAAAAGATATCTTACAGAATTTCATTTTCTTAAGTAGGTAAATGTTTACTGAACATTTCTGGCTTCAGTATGATAAGAATAATTTTTTAAAACAAATACAGCCGACAAGGCAATATCGATATCCAAATGTTTAAATATCAATACGAATACGAGCTTTCTACGAAGGTCACTAAGTTATGACAGCAGTGCTATTCTGAGCAATCCCAAAGCCCTATCGGTAAATCGAAGACGCGCATTGAACTGTTTGCGAAGTGTATTTCAACAACGTTCAAGGATTACGACAACAGAGACTGCAAACTTCAATGAGTTTACAACCGTCGTCGGATAATGCATCATCCCCTAAGGCAGAAGGTATCACGAGCAGTTTCCTAGTGCTAAAGCTCTACTCATTGGACCTTTAATCTCGTGTGTCTACATATGTTCGTCAATGTTCAACATTGCACCTCTTATGGTGGAGAATTAAAGGAAAGCAAAGAGAACTGCAAATGTGTGTTTTTACTTTTCGCTGGACATTCAGAGTTGGTCAGTGACACAGTTGGTCCGTCTTATAAAGATCGGTTTAAATAGGATACTTATCTGTGCGCCCTTCTGAGGTCGGCAAATTTGACACTACCCCGGTAATTTTCTTTTGTTACCCTACTGTTGGTTCACTCATCCCTCAGCGTCGGCTCTAATTCATCTGTGTGTTATCATGTCATTTTTAGGACGGCCTTTTTGCACACACATGGTCAGCTGGTTGCTTTTCCCCTGAGTTAAGTAATTTTTACTCCTTTGGTCTATACGGTGGATTCGTCCAAACTGTTTACCTTCAATTCAGCTAATTGTTTTGCAAATGGGTGACGGCAATATCGTGACTTGTGAAAAGGCTTACCGTGATGCCTGCAAAAATTTTAAATTTTCTGCTTTTGATCGAAGATTAATGAAATGTTTTTTGTTAAGTCTGCAAGTACAGGACGTCTCAAATTAAACTTAACATTCTTAGCTCGCTACAAAAAAACTATATCAGAAAATCATGAAATTTTGGGAATGCCTTAATTACATGATGGGAATTTTTTTCAGAGCAAAAAAAAGAAGTTAATTCCAAAAACCACCAATAGAGGGCGTACTATAGCTTTATAGAGTAAAGCTCTGGATGTAAGAAGTACAGACACTGTTTGGTAAGCGAAAAGCCGCAAATCCAGTAATCTGATTGGCTAAGAGGCTACACGTCACGTCGCTCCTCCATCTTGGGCTGAACGCGCTTCAGCGAAGCTATTCAGTACCTACATTTTCATCAGCATGCCAGATTGTTGTAATACAGCAGCAAAAAATGGTAACAAATGGTAACAAGCTTTTGTTTGCTTACACTAAAACAAGGTTTTACTTAATGATTAGGCAACATATGCTCAAAGGAAAGACATAAATGACTCTAAAAAGTGCAGCAGCAGAAGTGTTGGAATGAGAATGACAGTCAAAAATGTTTGAATGATTTTATCAGAAAGCTATAACATATTATTCATATATCATGGTATATATAATTTGACAAAAGTAAAATATTAAAAAAATTACTTCAATTATTCTATATTTTAATAATTATAACATAGTAAAATAGCATGTAGATAATATTAATTATAGGATGGTATGAAAATAAAAACTTTGTATTAATTAATACTCTATATTTCATTTTAAATAACTGAAAATTCGTAGCTTAACATTGTACGTCCTTTGTACGTTGAAATAAAATAACTGAAAAATAGTTCCAAGATAATATATAATATAATATAATATTATATAATATAATATAATATAGTATAACAGATCATCAGGCATTACGCAGACAGCGCGCGATCGATTTTTATGTAAGTTTTAAGATAATGCTTCTCAAGAAAGATTAAACATAAAAAAAGAAAATTAAATATAATACTTAGAATTCTGGAATAAAACATAAGCACAAGTACATTT
>JAHWFO010043354.1:796737-830483 GCA_023313115.1 Rhysida immarginata | reverse complement strand
CGACTATCATGGCCGATGCCTCTACCAATTGGGCTATCGCAGACACCCGGACAGCCAACCGTGACAACTTGGTTGTCTTTAAGACACCTTGAGACAGCTTGGCTGTCCGTGGTGTCTGCGATAGCCCAATTGGTAGAGGCATCGGCCATGATAGTCGAGGTTCCTGGTTCGAATCCGGGTCGCAGAATTTTTCCTTCCATTTTTCAATTGAAAAATCATTACCTATGCTTGGAGACGCATCTCCAGTTAATAATTATTATTATTTAACCTTTGCTAGGCTCAATGAAATAGCTGGCTTCAGCTGCCGGGGGAAGGTTCTACTATTTATTTCAAGTTCTGACAGCTCTTCCACTGTCGACAACATCAGAGTTCCCGCGTCGGAATTAATAATATCGGAACTAACCTTATTCATTCCCGCTGTCGGTTCAAAACTCTGTTCAATTTGTTGTATGTAGGTTTCCTTCTTCTTCTCCTCCTCCGCCCCTCCTGAACACCATTCATACTTCGTTGTTCCAATCTCCCCTCGACTTCCGCTTTCCGTCTTTTTAACTCTTTTCTCGGGGCTCCACCTAGTGTCATTTTATACCAACTAGAATTATAAAATCCTCTTGTTTTATAACATTTTTGGCACGACGCTCGTGACAATGCGTTTAAACTTCTCATTACCGTAAATTTTACACCACCCAAGATATCACTCAAGGTTCAACTCTCGCATGAATTCGTATGGCCTGAATATGATCACGTAATGACCGCCAGTCGTCGTCGATCGCCCTTTTTAAATTTATAATTCTACACGACTGCAATTTTTCAGTCTTTAAAATAATACTCAGGAATGAGTGGAATTAATGTTAATATAAATGCTTGCTTCTCTAAATTAATTAGCTCCCTAAGCTCCTTAAATTCTAATTTAAATTACATCACTCTTAAAGAGCTTTAATGATTTACTTTAACTTGCCCGACTTATTTCCCTTGACAAAAATATCATTATGTACTTCTAAGGTATAATTAAAAATTCTGAGCCTCTTTAACGCGTGATGACAGATACCGCTTGATTATTACAGCTGATTAAAGCGATTTTAAATAATGCGGCAACATTGCTGAATTAGTTGAACGAAATATCTATACATAATTAGTTATTAAAATTTGAATTCCGCTAATCCTAAAGTACACCACTTTTAGTCCACTGGGTAAGCAAACTCTGTTACCAACGCTTCACTTTGCAGTTACTTAGAAAATTAAATTTCTTTATTGCAACTGGATGTAAACACTGCATTTAAAAGATAACTTTATTTGTTACAAGACGTGGAACTCGCTTGTCATGTATGGGAACATCATTAGGGAGACAAATAAACATACCTTAGGGCGCAGATATTAGTAATCGGCTTTTCTTTGGCTGGGAAATTTCTAATGAAATATGAATTGTGAAGGAAATTTTTAAAACTCAATAAGAGATTTTCTGAGAATTAAATGACATAGGAATAAAATATTCTTCATAAAAATGGCCTTTCATATTCATCTATTATCTAAAAAAAATTGTCTTATTTAAATTATGTTTACAGTAAAAATAAATATGTCAAAGGAAAGATTAAAGGAAGCTATTTGTTTATTTTAATTATTAGTTTTACGAAGAAACAATTCTAAATTAGAATTACATGTTTCGGGAATTTCAGTTAGAAAAACATTGTTTTAAAAATATTATTTTATTATTTTATGTGCCTGATACTTAAAAGCAACTGTAAAGTTTTTTTTAAAGGAAAAACTACTGAAGAATTTTTAATATCCTTAGATAACTAATTTTAAAATGTTCAGCGTATATAAAAAATAAGGTAATAAATAATATGAAGACTGCGTATTTAGATCTGATTTATGTTTTTGCCTAAATAATAATCCCGATATTGTAAGATGAAAATGTTAAAATTATTACAACAGACTCAGTTTTAGACGCGCAAAGAATTCCAGTATTTTAAACAGCACGTGTCACCACTGCACATAGGAATCTGATTTGCAGACATATAATCCCTGGAAAAAAGTATCAGATCACTCAAGGCTCTATAGAAAACGACATCATTTCAACGAGTATAACCACCAAAGTATTTACAGCTATTCTACACAATATACCGGGTTTTGCAAAAGTTCTGTTACACCTGCGGATGCGTCGATATCGGAGGGGGGGGGGTGAAGCACCCACGGAGCAGGTGCTGTTGAAGACGTGGGTCATACCATAATTTAAACATATATAGATGAAATTAATGCGATTCGGATGCAAGGATATTGCGATGAAACGTAACAGAAGCGAGATCTCTGCGCTCCTTCGTGAAGGCCACAACAAATCTGACAACGCTAAGCAGCTCAACGTCAGCCAGATGACTGTCCACAGAGTCGCAGAGAGACTGAAGGAAGGGGAAGACCTCAAAGATTGCCCACGTCCTGGCAGACCTCGCGTTTCTGTGGCCACGATGTCCAGAGCCATCAAGGAAGAGGGTGGAAAGAGTTTTGAGGCACGTGGTAAGACCTTTGCTGACGGGTGGCTTGCGAGAAAAACGTCGGGAGCGCTGTCGTCGCCTTTTCAACGATTTGAAGAGCCATGGCAATCGCATTGTCATCTTTTCTGATGAAAACACCTTCACGGTCGATCCGGTCGTCAAAAAGCAGAACGACCGCATGGGCAGCTTCGGCCAGGACATCTCTGAGGTCCCCACGTGAGTACAACCAAGCGCCCGGCCTCAGTGATGATGCTCGGCGTCGTGGCGTCGAATGGCATGAAAAGCCACCATCTGGTTTACAGGCTTACCGCGCCCGACTACAAGGGTGAAAAAGGTGACGAGAAATGAGGACTACGTCTTTCAACAGGACGGTGCCCCGACCCACAGTGCCAAGACCGTTCAAAAGTGGTTGGGTTCGAACATGAACTTCTGGTCGAAGGACTTTTGGCCTCCTCAGTCGCCCGACCTCAACCCTCTTGACTATAGCGTGTGGGCTCATATCGAGAGCAAAGCCTGCAAGATCCGTCACAGCAACGTCGACCAGCTGAAAGCATCTGTCAACCGCGTGTGGACCGCCACGAAGCAAGACTACATCCGTAACGTTTGTCGGGCCTTTAGACCGCGCCTAGAGCGTGTGCTTGCCGCCAATGGCGGTTACATCGATTAATATGCATTGTGTAGACACCAATATCAATTCTGACAATAAAAACCGTGTCTAACTGCATCTAACTACCTCACATGTGTAACAGAACTTTTGCAAAACCCGGTATTTGTTAATAAGTAACGGCCTAAATAGTTGTTTTCTCATAAAGTAATAAAAAATGTACTCAATAATAAATACGTAAAAAATTAAATAGCGTCCACCCCTTTAAGAAAAAAGTAATAAATTATCCTTCAACGGAGAAATAAGTCTTAGTTCACCTGCTCTTAACCAATCCTAACAACTAAAAATAATGGAATCATCCCATATTTAAATCAGAGAAGGTTTCCCTCTCCTGTGTAAAATAAGGGTCGTTCAATTGCTCCGAAACCATCAGCGAATATGGCTCCAACACGATATTACTCTGAGAAATTTAAGCTGCAAATTATCAAGTTGATACAATCAGGTTTGCCGCAAAGAACCAGCTAGGATGTTCGCAATGTGTAGTTTCCTATACGTGGTAAAAATATCAGTTGTCTGGAAATGTGGAAACCTGCCCGAAAAGTGGACGTCCAAGAAAAACCAGCAAGAGACAGCACCAATCTTTGCGAATGATTTGTAAACAAGATAAACACCAAACTTCCAACCAAATGAACAATGCCTGGAAAAACACCCTGTTGATGTCTGCAACAGAACAGTGCGCAATCGTCTACACGAAATGGAAGACAACTACAGGAAAGCCAAAGTGAAACTACTGCTCACCAAGTTGCAAAGGAAACGTCGGTTGCAATGGGCAAGAGATCACAGAAAGTGGACATTGGATGAGTGGAAGAAAATAATCTTTTCCGATGAATCTCGTATTTGCTTGGGAGGCGGAGATGATTTTGGACAATTTGTCTGGCGAAGGGTGGATGAAAAATTTAAAGAGCAATGTTTGTTATCGAAAAGCAAATTCCCTCAATCACTTACGGTATGGGTTGGGGCGGGCTTGGTGAAATTTGCATTGTCAAGACTCCTTCTTAATAATGATTTTTTCGATTGAAAAATGGAAGGAAAAATTCTGCGACCTGGATTCGAACCAGGAACCTCGACTATCATGGCCGACGCCTCTACCAATTGGGCTATCGCAGTCACATCGACCCAAGAAGATTAAGTCCCATTTGCAACAGAAAAACATCCCTACAATGTCATGGCCAGCCAACAGTCCGACCTAAACCCCATTGAGACTGTTTGGTGGAAGTTGAAAGTCTTGGTAAACAACAAATAAGAGGAAAAAGGTTTTATCAAACCAAGCTTTTATAATGTTTTATTTAGTGGCAACAATACAGCTTAATTTTGCAACAATAAACAATAGATACGTTTACCTCTCGCCATAACGAAATGTCCAATTGTTACAACAATCAATTCGTAGTAATGAGTTAGTACCATTAGAACACGAACCAATGAACCGATTTGAAAATTTTTTCTTTTATCATAAATTGTCATCGATTCTGCATAAGTGTGTCAAATTGCAGCTCCCTAGCTTGTCGGAAAGTTGGTTTAATATTGATTACAAGATTTGACCTAAACAAACTAACACAGCAAAGTTATAAAAAGCTTATAATTATAAAAATCATCTAACTTAATGCTGCACTTAAATCAAGTTGCAACGACATTAGTGTTGATTATTGCCAAGAATTGATTTCTTCATTGCCGAAAAGAATTATGGCCGTAATTAGGGCAAAAGGTGGCCCAACTAAGTACTGACTGAATTTGTCACAAACTGCATTGTTTATTTTGTATGCATATTTGATCTAAGACTTTTTTCTCCAAAAAAAGGGCGATCTAACACTTTTCTCCCAAGAGTCGTTAACTGTTGAAATAATGTGTATTGCAATTTTTTTTATTGCTTTAGAGGATAATAATTACTAAGACCAGTAATTATTCATAAACAAATTGTGTTAAATTACTATTGTTTTTTTTGTGTTTATTCTGTTTGAAAATGTACAATTATCTATAGAACCTAGAGTGAACAAATACTTTTTGCCAGGGATTGTAAAATACAGAACATATAATATTCCTTTAAAGTGTTCTAAGCTTAATTCATGGTTCGGAAAGAAGCCATAGCTCATATCCTTCTGACCTCAACTACCCACATGTTGACATAGAAAGATCTATTGAGTTAAGAGAGTTAACCCTGGATCATAAAGCTTTCCCGAACAGCGCTTTCTACAAGCCTTCGTCGATTCGATTACCCTTAGATAATACGTATTTTTATAAATAAAACTTTTATAGAAATGTTAATTTCTATTTTTATTATCATTGTTGTTTCCTAATAGTTTATTATAAAGCAAGGAAACTGAAATTATTTTATGAATATAGTCATTATTTACAGATTTATTATATTTGTGTGAAAATTTAACACTTTATATATCTCGAACTCTAAAAAAATAATTATTATTGAATTAACAAAAAAGATTAATATAGAAGAACAATACAAGTAAAATACATCATTAAAAACTTATTTTTTCGCCGAATACACACTATGTGATACGTTTGAAGTGTTATGTATTTTTATATATCAAATTTTTATAGAAACGTTAATTTCTCTTTTTATTACCATTTTTTGGTTCATAACGGTTTATTATAAAGCAAAAATATGATATTAATTTTCGATTTTAGTCTTTATTTTGCATTCGTATAAGAATTTAACATTTAATTGCTATTTGCATAGCTCGAACTATAAAATTATTATAATATTATAAAATAATTATAATAATTATAATTGAATTAACAAAAAAGAATAATGCAAAAGAATAATACAAGTAAAATAGATCATCAAAAATAATATTTTTTTTCCCGATTACACGCTAATTGATACATTTGAAGGGTTGGAAAAAAGTTTCGTTGTTACAAACCATCGTCGATTCGACGGGTCATGGTCGCTAAAAATTGGAATTATTAGGAAGCTATCAGGCCTATGGAAAAAAAATACCTCCATCTCTTACTAGAGTTGAAGACCATGTGCGATTAGATAAATGCATTATAGCGGCCGCCACGTAAGTTGAACGATCTTTTTGACATGCGCAGTAAGTCATCTCATCAATATGCTTTGTCTGGATTTTACCCATGATGCGCTTGTTCTACTATAGTAATGGTGGAGATATCGTTGAAGCGTGGAAAGCCTATTAAAAGTCATAATATAAAACAAATTGCATTCGAGTCGACTATTCTGCGTCATTTTTTAATTTATCAATTTATTAATTTCATTTATCTATTTATAAGAAAAATCTAAAATAGAAACTAAATATAAATACGAAAACAATGTTTCGAAAACGAAAGCGGATGTTTCATGGAATAGCTAAGCGATTTATTTGGCTGGCGTTAGAAATGATGTCATCCTGTCGTTCAACTTATGTGGCGGCAGCTATAAGGGTTTTTATACAAATTCGCCAGATTTATGAAGAAAATGAAAAAACAGCGTAGTCGATTCGACGTAGCTTAGTAATCTATGGTTAACAGAAAACACATTGTACTTATCGCCCTTTTCTGTCACCGGGATTAATCCATACTCACTAGACAAAAGTCTGAAGACATTAAGTAGATATATAAAAAAAAAACCTTACAGAAAGCTACAATTTAAGCAATATACAATATATACTAAGGTTCCTATACCTAGATATTGATTCTTATAATAAAATATAACTTTTCCCCGTCTTTCTCTTGAGTCGCACAGGCTTCGTCCTATTTAGAGTCCGCCTTCGGAACTTCCGGATTTGCTCGAGTTCGGCTCTCTCCAATATCACTACTACTACTACTACTACTACTACTACTAATAATAATAATAATAATAATAATTTTTGTTGTTGTTTGGGGAACCAACAGAGTATACATTGTTCCTATCGTTCTTTTTGCCACTGTGGTTATTCCACACTCATTACACAAAAGCCTATCAATCTATAAGGAGCGTTCAAAAAGAAACGCGCCGTAATCTGGAATGTGCAAACCGGTGACAGAATGGTGATATCATTGCGTGTGTAACAAAGAGCGGTTCGGACAAGAGCGCGAAAGTTCACAGCCCGCCACTAGAGGGTGACGGTGGAAGTCACGTGACTATACAAAGGAAGCAGAAGCAAGCGTCAATCGTCCAACGGCCATTCGCGTTGTATACGCAGTGAATAAGTGAAATGGAGGCGTCAAAAGAAGAGCAAAGAGGTGTTGTTCGTTTTCTGACAGCGGAAGGAGTAGGGGGGACGGACATTCATCAAAGAATGTCAAAAGTGTACGGTGAACACTGCATGAACCTTGCAAAGGTCAAGGCGTGGCACAAGCGGTTCAGGGAAGGACGGGTGTCGTTAGCCGATGATGCACCCTCCATAAGTCCAGACCTCTCTCCCTGCGATTACGCCATTTTTTGGTCCCTTAAAAAAGGCCCTGAGGGGCAAGCGATTCACCTCGGACGACGACATCAAGCAGTACGTGCGGAACTGGTTCACAACGCAGCCCTGGGAATTTTACGAGACAGCCATTCACCGCCATGTGTCGCAGCGGGACAAGTGCCTCAACAGCCAGGGCCAATACTTCTGACATACATTTACTGGTTTCTGTTCCAAGGCCTCCGGCTCGTTTCCTTTTCTCCTCATATACACCGTGTGTTTCAAAAGTTCCCGAACTGCCCCTTCTGTATGTAGGGAAAGCCTAACCTATAACAGCCTGAGTAATGTTCGGCCAACCACTAAAATAAACATGTGCTGAAATAAATTACATAAAATCGGTTTTATATAGTGGTAAAGTTTCTCAAATGTGTTTATTTTATTTTTATATTTCCACAGGGAACGGTACATGTAGGTTACATCATTTGCTCAAAGTGTTCACCGTTCACCTCTTGGCAATACGCTTGTCGGTGCTCAAATGCACTGCAGGCATTAATTAGAATTGCCTGAGGAATATTTGCCATCACCTGCCTAATTCTTTCCTTCAGTTCATTAATGCTTGCAGGGCGTGTCTCGAAGACCCTGTGTTTAACATAGCCCCAGAAGAAAAAGTCAAGCGGGGAGAGATCCGGGGATCGAGGCGGCCACTCAATGCTCCCCCTTTTGCCAATCCAGCGGGAAGTATGTAGGAGCCCCATTCTGTTGGAACCAGATGTCGTTTTCGCCTGCTGCCTCGGCAACAACTGGACCAACATCGTCTTCTAACAGTTGAAGGTATTTGGGGCCATCCAGTTTCCGTCAATGAAAAAGGGGCCTATGAGATTAGTGTCCATAATACCTGTCCAGACGTTTACTTTCTGAGGACGCTTGGTGTGGCCTTCACCCATCCAATGTACATTGCAGTCGGACAGTAACGGAAGTTGTTGTGATTTACCTCCCCATGCAAAGTGAACATGCATTCATCGGTGAAGCAAATACGATGAGATAGCGCAGCATCTGCATGGCATCTGTTCATCATTATCTCGCAAAATTGCACTCGAAGATCCTCGTCACCGTGTGTCATTACTTGAAGAAATTGCATCTTGAACGGGTGGAACTTCAAACCATGCAAGATGCGCCACACCTTTGAGTGTCTGATTCGAAGGGGGTGTGCAACGGCACGCATCGATTGTACGCCACAAGCCCAAATTGTTGCTACAACTGCCGCCGTTTGTTGCGGACCTGTCACTGTACGTGGTCGACCTTGCCGTTGTCTGTCCGAAACACTTCCTGTCTCTCGAAATCGTTTCATCAGAGTCGAAAGAGTACTTTTTGAAGGCTTCGGGCGGTCAGGATGTCGGGCATGGAATTCGTCGGCGGCATTGTGCAACGTCAAATTCCCTCTCGCGCAAAGAAGAACCATCTCTGGTCGTTCTTACATACTGTATTTCATTTGTTTGTTTTCACGCAATAAACGCTTTTTAAACTGTTACTGTATCGGTATAAGCTTAATATTGTATACCGTAGGTTTTATAAATAAAACTTTATCGCACAACAAAATCTACTGGGGCCATCGACTCGAAACACGGTGGGATCATAGGATGGATAACATAGGGGTGTGCTAACACGGGGTTTTTCGAGATTCGGACCCCCTTCCTCCCTAGGGGGGCAGAAAGGACTTGCACGTTCGATCGTCTGGCTCCGCCCGTAATCAACGCAGATCTTCGAAATTTTGCAGGAAGTTTTCTAGCTACCGTGCCAAAAAAGTAGTTTTGTCCGATTTTCGATATTCGAATTTTAAGGGTGCGAAAACTGAAAGAAATCGATTTTCGGGAGTGTTTCACAAAATTTTCTGATATTTTGATGCAACTTCGCGGGGAATAAAGATAAAGCAACGAAACTTGGAAGGAAGCTTCTCGGGGATATTTCCAAAAAACTAGTTTCTGGATTTTTCGATTTTCTTTTTTTGAGGGGGGCCAGGAGGGCCCAAAAATCGGTTCCCCTGTTTTGTGTTTTTGCCACCTAACTCCAATGCGGAAATGCATGGAGCTCCAAATTAGGCACAAGGATATAAAGGACGTATATAAAAAGGGAGCATTCGTTGATTTTCGAAAATCGATTTTTAGAGGGGCAGAATTCCAAGAGATCCCAAAACAGGCCTAATTTTGACGTTCGCGTCTAATCAACTCCTCTCGGTGGCAAATTCACGTATAACTTAGATATTTGAACAAAGAATAGTTCACATAATTTGCAATAAACCAATTTCTACTTTTTTTTCATATTTCAAAACTTTGTCCCCCCCCCCCTTCCCCACCGACGGCCCTCCGTAAAAATATGCGAT
The DNA here is from genome assembly GCA_023313115.1 of Rhysida immarginata. Taxonomy (NCBI): domain Eukaryota; kingdom Metazoa; phylum Arthropoda; class Chilopoda; order Scolopendromorpha; family Scolopendridae; genus Rhysida; species Rhysida immarginata. The sequence goes on along the minus strand of JAHWFO010043354.1, from coordinate 820,628 downwards.
TTCTCACTGTTTTTCCAGTATTTTGCGAGTAAAAATAGGTCTAGGTTAATGAAATTTGGTACGGTGATTTCAATTAACGAGGTCAACTCTGTTTACTTTAGTTTTTGATTATCTGGATCCAAGTTTCCGGTATTTTATGTTTTCCGGACATTTACCGGATTTTTTTTTTCTGGTTTACATAATTAACATACAAACTCGCACGTTGAAAGTTTAGTTTTTACACAGATCATAAAATATGGATTTTGTTCTTTGATTTAAATTTTATTTCAAATATCTAGGGCTATTTTTCGATCTATTATGAATAGCTGATATACCCGGAGTTGCTCGGGCCCTTTTTTTGGATGAGAATTTTGCAATTTCTGAATGTGTATATACGAGGTGCATTCAAGTTCTAAGGCCTCCGATTTTTTTTCTAATTAACTACTCACCCGAAATCGATGAAACTGTCGTTACTTCTCGACGTAATCGCCCTGCAGACGTACACATTTTTCACAACGCTGACGCCATGATTCCATGGCAGCGGCGAAGGCTTCTTTAGGAGTCTGTTTTGACCACTGGAAAATCGCTGAGGCAATAGCAGCACGGCTGGTGAATGTGCGGCCACGGAGAGTGTCTTTCATTGTTGGAAAAAGCCAAAAGTCACTAGGAGCCAGATCATGTGAGTAGGGAGCATGAGGAATCACTTGAAAGTTGTTATCACGAAGAAACTGTTGCGTAACATTAGCTCGATGTGCGGGTGCGTTGTCTTGGTGAAACAGCACACGCGCAGCCCTTCCCGGACGTTTTTGTTGCAGTGCAGGAAGGAATTTGTTCTTCAAAACATTTTCGTAGGATGCACCTGTTACCGTGGTGCCCTTTGGAACGCAATGGGTAAGGATTACGCCCTCGCTGTCCCAGAACATGGACACCATCATTTTTTCAGCACTGGCAGTTACCCGAAATTTTTTTGGTGGCGGTGAATCTGTGTGCTTCCATTGAGCTGACTGGCGCTTTGTTTCTGGATTGAAAAATGGTATCCACGTCTCATCCATTGTCACAACCGACGAAAAGAAAGTCCCATTCATGCTGTCGTTGCTCATCAACATTGCTTGGCAACATGCCACACGGGCAGCCTTGTGGTCGTCCGTCAGCATTCGTGGCACCCACCTGGATGACACTTTTCGCATTTTCAGGTCGTCATGCAGGATTGTGTGCACAGAACCCACACAAATGCCAACTGTGGAGGCGATCTGTTCAACAGTCATTCGGCGATCCCCCAAAACAATTCTCTCCACTTTCTCGATCATGTCGTCAGACCGGCTTGTGCGAGCCCGAGGTTGTTTCGGTTTGTTGTCACACGATGTTCTGCCTTCATTAAACTGTCGCACCCAAGAACGCACTTTCGACACATCCATAACTCCATCACCACATGTCTCCTTCAACTGTCGATGAATTTCAATTGGTTTCACACCACGCAAATTCAGAAAACGAATGATTGCACGCTGTTCAAGTAAGGAAAACGTCGCCATTTTAAGTATCTAAAACAGTTCTCATTCTCGCCGCTGGCGGTAAAATTCCATCTGCCATACGGTGCTGCCATCTCTGGGATGTATTGACAATGAACGCGGCCTCATTTTAAAACAATGCGCATGTTTCTATCTCTTTCCAATCCGGAGAAAAAAAATCGGAGGCCTTAGAACTTGAATGCACCTCGTACAGAAAAAATGAACATTATTCTCTACGTTTTCACTCCGCCACTGCGTCAAACTCATTAAGCTATAGAAAACATTCCAAAACGAGCGAAGTCGAGTAGAACTACTAAAGGGCCGTAGTTGGAGAGGCCATCCATTAGGAGCATTTTAAAAGAATTCTTTTCGATTCCTCAATATGAATTTTTACTATATTAATTCTAAGCTTTTTTTCATGTGTTCATTTTTTCTGTATATACACATTCAGATATTGCAAAATTTCATCAAAAAAGAGTCCGAGCAACGCCGGGTATATCAGCTTATATTGTATAAATAATAATAATAATAATAATAATAATAATAATAATAATAATAATAATCCTTAAACTGTAAAGCACAGCCAATCCAGACTTCTAAGAAATTAAAGTATCAATGCTGATTTGTTCACTTGATTCCTTAAACTCGAAAACTATCTTTGATCATGGATAAATATTTCTATTACTCTATTATCCAGACATTATTGTCTCTATGTAGCAGTGATTTCATGTACTGTGGCTTGTCGGTAAGGCTGGACAATTCTTGCCAAATGCGGTGACGACCAGTTGTGGTCGGCCACTGCCTTGCCTGTGGTGGGTAGTAATTAATGCTTTTCAGAAGGTATTCACTGTACTCACGGGAATTCCTGAACAATCTTGATTATCCGCTGTTTAAGATTAGCCCATGTCGTCATGATTTATGGACTTTGAAAGTATTTATAAATATTGTATATTATATTTTGATATACTGTATACAAAAAATAAAATAAAATACAAAAGAAAAAGATATACATTCAGATCATTTAGATTGCCAAAGGACAAATGGATATAGGTATCCAGGGAGAGACAAAAGAAGTTACTTAAAAAAAAACCTGCAATAGAACTGAGACCATAAATAATTTTGAACGGCCTTACTCATGTACATATGATTAGTAATTCGGTCTTAGGCTCGCCTTCTTTGATTTCGGAAACCACCTTTGACATCAAGAAATACTAAAAATTAAGTTGTATTTCCATCTATCTCAACTTCTTTTGCATCTCAGCTTATGATATAACTTTCGTAGAATGTTTAAAAGAATGGGAAGAAAATAGGAAGAGTGCTTAGAACTATATATTTCTTTAAAAATAGGTAAATCAGAAATTATAGTGTAATAGTTGAGAATTAAACAATTACATCATGTTTACAAATATTGTTCCTGCGTTGTAATCATTTTATTCCATCAGGGTAACTAAAAATGATGGAAAACAATAACTGTTTAAACTTTGTTTTGTGGGCAGGAGAGTTCTTACTCGGAAGAGCAAGACCAAGATATCGTAGACTTTGAGCAATGTTATCAGGGACAGTACAACGAAATCATGATGGATAACTACATTTGGTAGTTGATACGTGAGAGTGACCTGGAATATTATCGTAATCGCGAAAAAATCTTCAGTTTCAGACATGAAATTTCTGATTACAGTAAAATTCCATCTATTATATGCATTTATTTCTATACTCACATGAGGAAATTATATTTTCAAGTACTTATTGTATGTTAATAATAAACTTTTCAGAGTAACAAGTAGCTTTATTTTATATGAACCTTTTCCTACGAACCGCTAAACTCTTAATATCAGGTATATCAATCTCCTGATCAGAAAAGCAAAGTTTCAGATAAGTAATCGTTACTATAAGTATTATTTAAGCTAAATAAATACAGAAATCCAGGGACAAAGAAAAAAGTAAATTGTGTTACATGGTTAATTAAACTTTTAATACGAGAAATACGTCCTCAAATTTAATGTTTGTTTTCCAGTGCTAACTTTAAAAGTTTTATTTCATTAATTTATTTTTTAATAAATAAAAAATTTGTTTCTTTGATAAGGCAAAGTTCTTAGCATAAAATAATCATGCGCTTATACTATTTAAAAGCATTTCGATTAAATATTTAAACTTTTAAAATAAGAGTTGGAGGGTATCATAAAAAGTCAAAATCACTGAATAATGTATGAAGATTAATAACAAATGACTTACCACATGATTCCATTTCGTGTTCAAAGTACTTCCTTGCTGAAGTAACCTGTTCTCTAGTTTCTGGTACTCTTCTAGTTTGTAATTTAAAATTTTATTTTCAAGATCTTTTCATGTAATTTCTAGTTTTTATATAAAATTATGGTTTTGCGGTATATTGCCTGTTGTTATTATTATATACCGGGTCTTGAAATTTTACATACAATATTTGAAGGGAGGTACAGAACATTGTGCTGAACCATATTCACATACAAAAGCATCACCGGAAACGGTTGATGCGCTATACCCATGACGTGCTCACAATTAGTGCCATCTCTCGGTGTTCAAAATAAATTCACGCTAATTTCTAGAGGTTACCATAGAGGAGAAATGAGATAAGAGCGCGCAAAGCCATCACTTCTTATGCCACTCCTCGCAACAACAGTTCGTCTAATAGAAAATTGTATTCCTGAAAACGCTAAACTACACTGCTTTGCAATGAAATTGCCCCACCCACAAGGAGTTATCCGAACGAGCCAAAAGTAGGTATACAGCAAGAAATACATCTGAACACACATTTATTACGCTATGGAGCCAAGACATGCACTCATATGTACAGGGTGTCCCAACGGAAAGCGGGATCAGTAGTTTGTGGCACCACCTCTAGCGGTGATGCATTGTTAGGTGTAGGTGATCATACAGGTGGCGAATGTCATCTTGGGGTACGTCTGCCCAGGCCTGGTGAACCTACTGTGTCAGTTCATGGAGATTGCGGGGTGATCGTAAACGACATTCCACCATGTCCCACACGCGCTCAATTGGCTATAGGTCTGGGGACCTCGCGGGCCATGGCAGGCAGTTGACATCATGCAGACATGCCATGCTCATGTTTGCCGTGTGCGGTCTGGCGTTATCCTGCTGAAGGACTGCGCTGGGTATGGTGTGCAGAAAGGGCAGTAATACGGGCTGCAGAATCTCTGTGACGTATCGTGCTGCTGTCAGGGTGCCTTGGATGGTGACTAAATGCGTTCTGGTATCGTAGCCGATGGCACCCCAGACCATGATCCCGGGTGTTGTTCCACGATGGCGAAACCGGATGCATTGTTCATTGGCACGTTCCAATGGTCTGCGCCACACCCGTCCGCTTCTGTCGTCGGTGTCCAAACAAAAGCGGGATTTGTTGCTGAAGACCACCGGGCGCTATTCCATTCGCCAGCCCACTCGTTCACGACACCATTCAGACATTGTCGCGGCATGTAACCTGTGTGCTATTGTCGCTAGTGACACTGGAGCAGTACCGGGAATAGTGATGTTGTTGCGCAGTTGCCGCAGGGTGATGTTTCTGTCCGCTACCGCTGTTCGCAGTATCTGCCTATCGGTACGAGCTGACGTGCTTCTCCGGGCCCCAGAGCCTGGTCTTCTGGCATGTGTGCTATCCTCTCGCCATTGACCCCAACATCGGCCTACCGTCCGTGCGTCTCGCGCACATGGACAGCAATCCGTCTGGTTGACCATCCAGCCTCGGAGAGGCCAATAATCCGACCTCGTTCAAAGTCCGTTAATTGCGTGAACAGTTGTCGTTATCGTCGTCGCGGCATTGAGACCGTTGTGCGGATTACAGTACTGTACGTTCACGAGGCAGTTGCTTCCTCCCTATTGCATAGAAAGTCTCGCACAGGTGTCAACTGATGAGTCCGGACATCCTGTATCAACCCAAATGGTCATGTCCCGTGAGCATGCATCTAATCGTTTACTAGTCGGAGGTAGACGAACCCCCCACCCCCCATCACTAAATATGGATAAGGTCGGATAACTTCTTGTAGGTGGGGCAATTTCATTGCAAAGCAGTGTACAACGTCTTTGTGTTGTAAGCAGCGCTGCTTCGCTCTCATCCATCCCCAATCGCAGGTGGGTGGCTGTTCCGCCTCGATACTGTCATCTAAAACCGCTCACTGCGCAAACGAATGCTTTCTCTATCTTATTACCATTTATTCGTAATTATTATTGTTAGAATAGGATCACTGTTTTATTTTTTGCGTTTGTTTTGTTGTATTGTTATGGTTTCTATTGTTGCGTTTATGTAATGTTATTTAGCTTTTGTTGTTCGTTTAATTGTTGTAAATTTGTTAAAATGGGTGTCTGTTTCTGATATTTCAATTTTGATTTTGCTAAATTGTTTTCTTGTTTTTATAAATAGTGTTTCTTTTATTAAACTTTTTTTTTGATTTTGTTCTTTTGTTAAATTGTTGACATTTTTCCAAGATGGGTTATTATTTTTTTATTACAATGATTTGCTAAATGGTTGTTTGTGTAATTTACTCTAATTGTTCATTCGTGTTCCACTTATTCTTGTGCTTAGTGTTATTTTTGTTTTTCTAGTGTAGAATTGGATACAGTTTTGGCATGGAATTTCATAAACCCTGTTGTTATTTTACCAGAATTATTTATTTATTGATAATGTCTTTTAATTGTGGATTGTTTAGGTTATTTATTTCTTCTTTTTGTTCTTCATTTTCATCAATTTTATTAATTATATTCTTTAATATTTTAATATGTTTTCATTTTTGTTTTCTATTATTTGTTTAATTTTTGGAAAATATTCTTTATTAAATTCTATAGTAAATCTTTTTATATCCTTTGCTTTGGTTTTGGGGTTTTGTTTGTGAAGTTTTTTGTTTGTCAAAATTTTAACAAAAGAACAAAATCTATCTTATTCCTCCTCTATGGTACCATTTGAATTTAGCGCAAGTTTTCTTTGAGCACTGAGAGATGGCATTAATTTGATAGCACTTAGTGGTACTATTCTGAGTGTACAATAACCCTTGGAAATGAGTGCCGCTCGAATTTAATGCATCGTAATCAATTTTCTTTTGGTTCCGTGATTTTTACACGGGAGAAGTACTCGTTCCATAATAAATTTGAAAATGGATTCAGATAGTAATCCGAAAAGGTTCATTTTTATTTATCATTTATCAATAATCATCATCATTTATTTATTTACTATTTATTAATTTATACAGAAAAGAAGTATCAAAACCAACTGGTAAAATTTATTTATTTGTTTATTAATACATTTTAAAGAATTAATATAATAGAAAGATAATATACAATAATTTTTCATTAAGGCTTGAGACGTCGTACGGAGAACATACACATCGTTATACGAACGCTGAGTTAGGTGACGGTAATGGAAGATACTAGAAAAGGTACCCAACCAGGCGCATACAGTACCATCTAATGTATGCGTATTTGCATCAGAACCTTCAGGATTAGCATGCACGATACGGGGCGGTCATGATCGACCGAAGTTCCGTCATGGAAGAAGACGTGTTGCAAGCTGTGGACAGTAATTCAGGCATAATTATACGTGCTATTCCGCTTCAATGGGAGCATCTCGAGACGGTGTATGGCGTGTTGGGCACGCTGCGTATTACATCCAATTCACCTTGAACACCTCTTGTGAAACCATATTGTGTGTCTACCAGTTGTTTTACTGTTAATTTTGTCCAATAAAGCCATACCAGTGGGGTAGCTAGCTTTTTAGCGCCCGTGTTCATTTTTCATTTTTAGCTTTTTAGCGCCCCTTCAATTAACTTTTTAGCGCCCCTTCAATTTAACTTTTTAGCGCCCCTAATTCGTTGCGTTCGTGTATTTTGCACACCTTGGCCGTCCGTAGCTAAGCCGCTCTTATTGTGTGCTGTACTGTGTTTTTGTTATGTCTTTATGCCTTGTCTATCTCCCCTGGGTGGCGTTTTCGGTGATGCTGTCCTTTGTAAGTATGGCTCAGCGCGATGTTCTCTACCCCCCCCCCCACCTCAAAGTTTGTACATGGAGTTTTGAAATACCTCGTATGTCTTTATTCGTTGTACATTTAAATAGGGAATGTAAAAAATTCAAACGATAAAAAATGCCAAATAAAGCATTATGAATTGAAATAAAATAAACTCACATAAAATAAATCATCGTCATATTATGAAAGCAAATTAAAAAAATTTTTGAAAGTTTTATTATTTAAAAAATGCCAAAAGACGACCGTTTTAGTTTGCAATGTTTTTTTAAATAAAAAAAAAATGTATTCACGTTATGGGTTACGTTTTTGTGTCCTGTTTGCGACTTGGGAAAATTCAGAATAATGTATTAAATTTAAATATTCATTATACAGTAAAATATAATCAAACATATGAAAATGACAAAGAGGAGTAATGTGAATATTTGCAGAAATATCGAGTGATAATTTTAAAATGCATTGTGCGCGTTTTCCTCATTCCCGCCAAATGACATGTAAGAACTGAGTATACAGTAAAATTGATCCCTATACGATAGAAAACTCGCATTCGCCATTATGTTGAGCCAGATATATTGTTTCTTTCCGTCAAATATTTGATGGGTATTTTCTTAATAAGTGGTTATATTAAGAACTTGCAGACTTCAGATTTTCGGATGTAAATGACGTCCCACTTGTTTTGCTATGCTAATCTTTGCCTTATTAAACTTATCCTGACAACTGCAAAGTTAATATATGACAAAGGTTACGCAAACACAATTACTAAAACAAGTATTTTCTTTATCAAGGACGTGAAATATAGAGCTCCCTTATCTTTTGAAAGTTAATTTTATTCATTCTAAATCGCCTTTTCTTTCTTTTTCTACTTAACCTACTTTATGTATAGTTTGTTTTTTGGTAGTCTTTAATTAAAACTACACGTCATTTGATGCTCATTAATGTACAGGGTAATTCAAAAAGAATAGTACAAAACGAAAACTAACAAAGAATGCTATAATGAATTTATTTGACAAAAATCGAAATAATATGAAAGAGTAACACTCCAAGCTTTATTTGGTAACACTGCCCCAGAAAGTTAAGGTATCGTGCAAGCATCTGCAGTTCAAGCCATACAAATTTCATGTAGTACAATCTACAACATATCGACAAACCTCAACGTAGAATGTTACTATGGCAAAGTGAACAGGTATAATCTGAGATTTTTGGGACATGGGAAATCCGCATGTCACACTGAAACATGAACGTGATCCTCCGAAGATAAACATTTTCTGCACCATAACGAAGGGAAGTGTCTTTGGGTCTTTCTTCTTCGCGAAGTCCACCCTTATAGAGTTCACCTATCTCGACATGCTGTCCGAGTGGTTGTTGCCACGGTTAATAGAAGAGGTACTAGACTTCATTTTGCAGCAAGATGATACCAAGTAACATTGGAATAAACACGAACTAATCTTCATTATCGCTGGATTGACTATGGTGGGTCGAATGATTTGCCCTTGATGTAGTGACCATCCAGGTCACCCGACCGAACTAATGCCATTTTCTCCTTGAAGGACAAGGTGTTTGTACCCCCACTTCCACAAGACTTGCAACGGTTTAAGAAGCGGGTAAGTGACGCGGTGGACTCAATTGATCAAGAACTGGACTATCGTTTAGACGTCTGGCGTATCACAAAGGAAAACTTTCTGCTTGGTAAGTATCTCGGAATACTCATTTCTGACTGGAAACGGAAAAGACTGGACATAAGTTAACATTTGTTTAACGCTAACAACCTGAAAGTGATTGGTTCATCTTCAAGAGACTCTCCAAGGAGTTCCGCTACAAACGGCCAAGACAGTGCCATCAGCAGAAATACTGTCTTGGGTATCCGAAGTGTAGTTCATTTGGAATCATATCACATAAATTTCGCGAAATAATCTGAAACTCTCAAAATACTGATGGCACGAATTCAAAGGATTAGTCTAGATATGGAGGCAGGACCATGCCGAAATGTGGCGCCCTAAGATAGACCAAACAATGATGAGCCTCATGGCATATCACCCTCTCTATAGAGGTAAGCCCCATATGAAACAAATCTCTCATTCAGCATGACAACTCATGACCAAACTAACGCAATGAGATTTGGAGATTCGGCGTCGAAGATTTCATTTCATAGATCATCCACCAGATAGCCCCGATCCAACTCGAAAATTGACTCCTAAAACCCGAAGAACATTTTAGAAGGATTCACTTTGATTCTGAGAGGCAATTAAAACAGAAATGGAGTTGTTTTATTTTTGAAAATGAACTGTCCTACAGTGGCGATATTATTAATAACCTGGTCTCTAGTTGATAAAAGTGTGTCGATCGCCAGGAAATTTATTTGGAGAAGTAATTATGTATATATAAAGAATATGGTTGTAGACAGGTACTTGTTTTTGATTTACTCAAATAGCTATATCCGTTTGCGAATTTAAGAAATTGGATAAATTATTTCTGAGCACGCTTAGATGGATCCTTTTAACTTTTAACCAAAGACGACTCACTTGCGTTCCTAATGCATTCTTTGAAGGAAAATGTTAAGCTTGGAAATTAAACTCTTTCTAAGTTAACATTAATAATTTCTAAATAAAGCAGTTAACATTAATAATTTGAGATTGTATTTCTAAACTGATTATTAGCAACAGGAGGTCAGAGAGAGATATACAGTACAGGAGTGTTTTGCTTTTTAATAGGTTATAGCTTTATGGAAAATACACAAGGTTTCGTTGAATAATACCGAATTATTCAAAATAATGGACTCAATTTAATTCATCTTTATTTCTTGAAATACTGTATAAATTGTATGCGAATAATCGATAGAAAGAGGTTCTAAAGTTTCGTATTCCACAGTAATGTTCGAGGATTTTTTGAATGAATCCCTTTCTTAACGATGGATAGGTCGCATGGGGAATGAAGACCTGGCTCTTCAGTTCTGACCCACGAGATCTCTTGCCATGTGAATTTTTTCATGTGGAGGATGTAAAAAAGCAGTTTACGTATCACCTCTATCAGGCTGGCCTGCGAAATGCTTCTTCGTGTGTACGACGAGTTTTGCTACCGCTTAGATGTTTGCCTTGCAGCAGGAGGGGGAACTTTTATAACCTTTATAACCTCTATTTGTAAACTTTAAAACATTCTTTCTCTCTCTGTATGTAGATGTTTCACATACAACATACACAGGGTGTGGTGGTGCAATATGCGGCAGTGCTCCTTCTTGCATAAAGGCGACTGCATGTACTGCTTGTTGCTCTTTGTTACGCCGTTCTTCTGTTTTCAAACAAAAGCCGTCGAGCGACGACGGAGAGGCAACGAAAATGACGAAGAATGACGTAACAGAGTTTGGTCCAATCAGGAACAAGGGAAGGTGAAATGGAAGGAGAAGAGAAGAAAGGGGCCTTGGACGAGAGATACCATTAAGCGAAAGGTGGAATGGAAGTAGGCGAGCGTTTAAGCGGGAAGAAACACAAGGGAGCCGATTAATGCAAATGGCGAGCCTTGGGAACCCGAGCCGTGAGGAAAACGGACAGTCGTACGTCGAACAGGGCGATCGAAATTGCAACGTCTCACGGAAGGAAGCCGCCGATAGAAACTGCGCCTCGCATCAACGAAAGAAACTATTGAATCGTTTTCATCCGAGCGTAAGTATTGCTCCTTCTTACCATCACAGCATTACGAGTATTCAATTAGATTTTTGGCTTAATTCCACTAGCAAAGAGAACTCTTTGAATGTCGAGTATGAGCTACGAAAAATTAAGGGAATATTCCCTTATGGACTGAGTGTTTCGTCCGGGAAGGAAAGGGTCGTTGCTCTCTCCATTAAAAAAACGTCGTTTTTGTAGTTAGCTGCTGTTTCGGAAAAATTACAATTTTCACTAGTTTTTGGAACTGCTGTCTAAGTGGATTTATGTCTGCTAAGTTGACGTTATTTAGCTTTTTAATGGCTAAGAATTTTTGAGCTCTTGCGCTCTAGGAATTTCTGAATTCAGTTTTCTTTTAGCTATTGCGCTAATGGATATTGATGATATTAATTGGAGCCTTGATATTTTGGTGCCAAAAGTTATTTATACTTACCTGTGAGATTGCCGACCTTTTGCGATTTAAGTGATATTGTCGTTTCGTTGTTGAATTGTATTATTTATGCCTTTGAATTGCTTATTGCGGCATATCTTATTTTATTATCTAATAGATTGAAGAATTTGAGAATAACTTTATTTGCTTTGTGCTATGGTATCAAGCTATTTATTGACTCAAAATTTATTGATTGCTTTTATATATATCTAGCCGAGCATTCATCGTTACCGACTACGCTTGGAAGAATGAAAGCGGAGCTTTGCTAAGGTTTGGATTGGCGCCCGCTGTAGATGCCAGTTTTGTGCCACTGCGTTGTGTTCTTCAAGTTACCTGTTTGAGGCATCGCGGCTACGTTACCGTGTACTGCTGTATGGTGATTTAAAGAGGACCCATTGTACGGAAGACGTCGGAGGCAATTACGACGCATATCTTGTTATTCACGTTTTCATTTGTTATTTATAATATTTGCTTTTATGCATTCAATTATTTATTTATTTGTAATTTATCAATTCAAATCGAATTGGTTATATTTACGTGTAGGATTTCGAGAATGAGTATTTAGCCAGTTTTAGAATTTAGAATTTATTAACGTTAATTATGCAAATTTAATAATTTATTCACGTTAGGATTGTTTATGGATCGTAAGTTTAGCATTTTTGAAAGAATTAGAACGGATTTAGAGATTGTAAAGAATTAAATAATAAATAATATTTTAAATGTTTTTTCTCTGCTCGATTTTAAGAAGCCCTTAAACGGTGCCAGAATTGCTGTCAACAGCAAGGGGATTGTCAAGGATTCAGTTTACACCTTATAGAATAGGATTGTTTTGACTTTTGTTCAAGGACCCAAGAGTATTGGCAGAGTTGGAAAAGTGGTTAGGATCGAATTCGAGACGGGATGAAGGAGTGTAACATGTTTTTAAGAACAAAGAGTGAACCTTGAACGATGAAGATGGCCAGATGTGACTAATTGTCACGTGAGTGATAAATTTCAAATAAGTTGAGAAATGTTACCAAGTTCTTGATTGGTTGAAGAATCACCTTTTGGTGATTGTCTAGCGTGTATTCGAACGTTCGATTGGTTAAGGAAACTGGATCTGTTTTGTCAGTAGTTCCAGAGAAAGAATCTTCAGTAGTAGAAGTTTTGATTTTAAGAGAACCGGGTGTGCGGTTCACCTACTCGCAATTTTATTTTCCAATTCGGCCTCTATCTGAAATTCAAATGAATTCAGATGGGAAATTTTAAATTAGTATTATTAACTCCTGATTAAGTTTAGTTTTTCCATTACGTTTCACACCACGTAATTCTTGAGTTAGCTCGATGCCGAGGATTTTTAAGTATATTCCACCTAGCTGCGCACCAGCTCAATCAATTCAATAACTAAAAAAGTTAATGTTAGTTTGAGAAAGAAAAGCCAGCCCAGAACGGTATAAAAAGTTCATCATGGAAGAAGGAGCCTAGCAGAGAAACCTACCAGCCATTTCTGAAGAGGAGTCCACCCCCCCCACCAGACGTTTCGACGGAGCCAGAGAGCGAGTGCCATCCAAGAGCGGACAGATTCGAGAAGAGACGGTAAAGCCCAGTTCCAATTTAATGTCTCAATGGCCATTCTATTCATATTATTCATGTTTTCTTTATTTCAATTTCTATTCATTTAAAATGGGAACGGAACATTCTTATTCATAAAATTCTAGTGGGAAAGACAATTACATTTTAGAGTCAAGTTACAACTCAGTTTAATTCTATCACCCCTTTAGCGTCAATTGCATCAGGCTGATCATTTTGTTAGCTTACATAAAGTCTTGACATTAGTTATATTATTGCCAGAAATTTGAATATCCAAATTAAGTTCAGTCAGAAGAACATATTTCTTTACTGTTAAATCATTGATACAAAATTCCACAGAACAGTGTTTCTATAGTTCTATAATTTAATTAACATTATTAAACAGTTAAGACTTACAAGTCGTTTGAGAATATTTTTAGTCTTAGAAAATTGATTGTTAGAATTTCCAAATTCTATTCTTGTCTTAAAGATTTATAATTACATTTATTACCATTATCATAAGTCAATTCTGATATTCTATCATTTATTTCTGAGATACAAATTATTGGTTCATTACAATTAAATACGAAGTTTTTCCTTTTTACAAATTGAATCATTCTAGAGATACATTGGTTTACAGATCATTGATTAAATTTCATTTCTTATTATCTCAAATTCTGTTTTATACAATTGTTGAATGTTCCTAATAAATATTCTATTTTATATGTTAAACACTGCCTCGAGTACTTTGATTTTCTCCTCACTTGGCCGGGCCTGTTTAAGCGGGAAGAAACTAGTTTGTGTGAATGGGATAAACTTTAAATTATCATAAACACTTTGTGGAAAGTATAATCCACTGGCGCAGTCCTTTTATAAATAATTAATTATTCATTCGACCACTTATTTCAATAATTATCCCCAGGAACCTCACATACGGAGACATTATTAAAATCTCTGCTTAATTATATTTTGACTTTTTATCGGCTCGGAATTCTGTCCGGCTTACAAATCAATTTTATTACGCATTAATAAAATTTATCCCTTACACTCTTGCAATTCTGGAATGATGCTGCTCCGTATAAGTGCTGCATAGCGCATACCAGTGACCTTAACTCATTTTAGAGCCGTCTCTGTGACTTCCTCGAAGAAAAATGGACCGATTATGAAATCAGCGGTGAAGTCACACCAGACTGTACTTTTGGCTGATGTAGGGTTTTTTCCAACAAATGCATGTGGGTTTCCCGTACTTCCACCCACGGCAACTGTGTGTGTTAACACTGCCAGAAAGTGTGAAATGTTTTTCATCAGTACAAAGCACAGTGAAAAGCCAGTGGTGATGCTGCTCCATTTTTATTGAATACCCAATTAGCGAAATCTTGGCGAGTGATGAAGTCGTCAGGTGCCAGTTCATGTTATGCTGCAACTTGTAAGGAAATCGCTTAAAGAAAATTCGCAGTGACCGCCATACACTACTGTACGAAATCCCAATCCGTCGAGACACTTCTCGCGCACTGCATTCCCCGTGTGCAGAAATCTCCGACAGTGCTTGCACTCTGTTCGATTCTCTGGGCGACAGCAGTGAATGGTGAGGGCCGACCACTTCTTGGACTTCAAATCGTCGTATCATTTTTGTCACTGCAGCACACCATCTGGCATTCCATGCATGCGTCGATATGCCCGCAATGTCGCACTGGCACTTTCCTTAATTAAGAGGGCCTTCTCTATTAATGACAGCATTTCTATGCCTACAATTTCGTTACGTGAGACCGAACAACTGCTTTTTTTTTACCGTCTGAAAATCTCCATAAACTGAAGTCTGTAACCTGACACCGCCATCTGTTGGTCAAAAAACAAACAATTCTAGCATTAATTTTTTCTAGGAAAAAACCTATTTTATTCCAATTGTTTCTGTGCAAACAGAATCTTTTTATCTGCATTCGTGTGCGAATTATTAAGTTTTAAAGTTTTTCCCGACTTTTGGATCACTTTGTATCTAACAATTTGCAAAAGCTTTATTCTTTTAAAAGTTAATATGATAGGAAAGATACATTTTATCTTATCCTTATTTATTCTTTTATTTTTATCGTTCCATTTTCTGCTATTTCGAAAAATAAAAATAAAGTTAAGTTGCAGTAATTTGTCAACAGCATTTATTTGTTGATAATAAGTAGTTTCTGAAATCAACTAATGTCAACGTTGAAAATTACAACGTAGTGCTTTTTCCTGGATACAAGCAGAATCAATTTAATTTGCTTTTAAACAAACAATCATGAAAATGTTGTCTCTATTTGTTAATTTCTATGATCTCAGATTATAACAGAATGATGTAGAATATCGGAATATATTCAGCGCTTATTATGTAGAATTTAAGTTAGAGAGATCTCAAATAGATTGAATTATCGCATTCTCTTTTTCATTTTTAATCGATAACTTTTTTAGAATTAATTTAAAAAAAAAGCGGATTTTTAAATTTAAACAAGCACTTTAGGCAATAGCAGTAGGAGTGAAAACCAAAACTTATTTTCGTCCCATTTCCTCGCTGACCATGAAAACGATATAAATCACTTTTACCCGTAAAGGATCCCTCTCCCTCTCGCTCTCTTTCTCGCGTGATGATAGGACATGAATTCAATTTAACCAAGAGACATAGAATGACATATCGATCAGTATCTCTCCTGAAATCGGACCTTTATTCAGAAACCCGACACGAAACTTGTGAAAAATAAAACAGCTCAAAATAATCGGATTTATCCTGTTTAACAATTGATTCAACCGCATGTGGTTGAGGAAGGAGAAAATCCACAATAAAAGAATTCCGGAAGGTGGTTTTTTTTCTCCATTCTTTTCTTTACTGGGTCATTTAAGTGTGCAACCACAGACAAAACTTCAGATCACGTGACTGAATGGTTCGTTTCACCTCCCCAAGGAAAAGGTGTGGGTTTTTTTTTAGAATTCCCAACCCCCTCCCCGGAAACTAACCCCGGCGCCATCTGCCGGATTTAAACTCGGAAGTGATCGGCTGTAACTCTTTTCCGCCGACGCTGTTTCACTCTATAAATAGTCTCGTTCCGATTATGTCCATGATGAATTATCTCAAAGGTGAAACTACGAATCGCACGCATTTTTTTATTTTAAAACCGAGGCTATATTAAAACATTATATTCAATATTTGCTCGTGAGCATCACCTGGGATTCGAATGCAAGTACCGCTCGGCACTGATTTTATCAAGCGATTTCTACCAAGTTCATCCAATTAAAATGTCGATGAAATGAATCAGTTTTCCTAATTTTAAGTCGGCCATTACAGCTAATTAAGCTTTCACTTTAATGATGCTTTTGAAAACAGAAACTGCCTTGTTTTTCTTTCACATAGGAAATCTCTTCGTTGGAGTAAATTCTCATTTCCTCATAATATCAAATATTTGTTTTAAAGTGAAGGGGAAAAGAGCGTTGTATAGAATTTCATATTTCATTAAATGAAAAACACGTTCCTAGAAAAAAATTAAAAGGATACTGCTCAAAAATAAGATATCAGCTGGTTGGACTCATTTCCGCAAGGAGTTCAAATCTGTCCCAAACCTGTTATGTTTCTCCACCTGTTCTTTCCCACAGAGCCTCAGGATATTCACGAGAAGCCTAACCCCATAATCGAAGGGATCATTTTGAAAAAAGTCTTTTATACACTTCTCTAACTGGATAACTTAAATAGTACTTTAAAAAATAAAATAAATTCCAAATAGTACTTTTTTTTTTAGTTTTGGTCAACATTTGTTCTAGCTAGCTTTAAAGAACTTGTTAGGATTGGTTTAATAATCTGAAATGAAGCAAAATAATATTTAAGCAACTACACTTCATTTCAAAAATAAAACCCACCTATAAAATTAAAATGTAAAAAGCGGCAATTTTTAAAAATTTAAAAAGAACATGGGAATTTGTATCATATAGTTTTATTTTTTTTTTAGTCAAATGCAAAAATTTGAATGAAAATTCATTAAATTTTAGGAATGATTTATAGGTATATTTTAGGTATTTTTTATTAAAATTAAATTAACTTGTATTAATATAAATAAACAGTAGAATATACGATTCATGAAATTGACTAGTGTGTTTTCAGCTGTTCATTCTCACAGGCGCACAATGTGAGACGGCACATCCCATCAATTTATTCGATTAATTCCTAGATTAAAGCAGGTGAATTCAACAAAGTCTAATTGCTCTAGTCGTCCTTGCCTAAATCTACTCTACAGCTAATGTTCTCGACTTTTTTTAGTAGAAGTAGTTCAAATATTTAATGGAAGTAGTTTTAAAATTTAGAGAATGCGTCTTAGCGGCAGAAAAGCGCAGCACCCTATCCAATAATGTCGGAACACGATTGCAAAACCTCTTACAGAAGTATCCTAACAAAACAAATTTAGAGAATGCGTCCTAGCGGCGCCTGTGAGAATGAAGAGCTGAAAACACACTAGTCAATTTCATGAATCGTGTCTCCTATTGTTTATTTATATTAATACAAGTTAATTTAATTTTAATAAAAATACCCAAAATATACCTATAAATCATTCCTAAAATTTAATGAATTTTCATTCAAATTTTTGCATTTGACTAAAAAAAAATGAAAACGCAGAAGCAAGAAGTATCCTATAGACTTTTCGAGACGCCATTTTACCATTAGGTGGCAGGAAAGGGCTACTTCCGTCCGCCATTAGGAGATGTTGACTTTTCAACTTTCAAAAGCTAGAGTGTGTATGGGACTTGAAGGATTTCGGCAATCTCAGGCAACCTTTCTACTTGCAGTGTTTTTTAAATAAATCGTGATGGTTTTGGGTGCTCAGATGGAACTGCCAAGCATGCAGTAGGGTTTGATTTATGCCGCAGTAGGATGTTCAAATATTTTCGATTGCAACTATGGAAAAAACAATTTTGTGTTGATCACACTCCTTTAAGTCGTGAAAACTGCTTTAATCTTTGTTTTCGTTTCCTAAAAATGATGCTGAATACCTGAAATAGACGGTTGCAATTAACAGGGAAATAAATAAATAGAGAAAAATGAAGCATTTTTACCACCCTTAGTCTCAAAATGAAAGTTTAAGTTTTTATCACTTAGAAGAAACAATCTTATTGGCAAAACAAATTCTGACATCACAAACTGCTCCACGCAAATAAAACTCGATAGACATACAGGAAAAATGAATCTATTTAAATTTTTTTTGTGGGGGAAAAAACCCAAAATTGGAAAGAAAAATTGTTAAAATGTGTTGTCATCAGGAGCAAACCAGTATGCAAAATTTAAGAGCGAATGAAAAAGCGGAAGTGCTTCAAAAATCGACCGAAAGGTTCCGTACCATCTCACAAGTTCCAAGAGCGAGCTAATATAAGGGTGATAATAATAATAATAATAATAATAATAATAATAATAATAATAAAAACAACTGAATTCAATTTAGAAGGCAGATCATGCACGCTTTCAATGTAATCTAACAATTGTTATATACATTAGTTAAATATATTAAGGGAAATAAATATTTTATATTCTACAGTTTGTGTATAAATTTTCAACAAAGTTATACGGAACCGTAGTTTACAGAAGCGCATCTTCCTGCCTCTTGAAACTTATGTAAAATTAATTTAAATTTTGAATTTGAGGCTTGTTTATTTAGAGTAATTTTTCTTAGTAATTTTTCCTCAACTAAATTACTACTTTTTTAAATTATTTGCTCAATCTGAGTGCTTAACATGCTCAGTTCGCTCAAATGAACTTCTCATAATGGCGGCAGCAAAACTTCCGCTAGAAAAGGTCTATAGATATAAATGGCCATCGAGCTTCCGATATTTTCCATTGTTTCAAGAAGCTAAGGAAAACAGATCGCGCCAGGTGCCCCATAGATCGAAGTAGGGCCAACTGTGACCTACGAAAGAGGTATTTCATCTATAGGGCGGCACTACAGGCGCAATTGGGCCGATTGTAAATGCAGCGCCACTTTTCAATCGAGTTCCCGCCCTATCGGGGGCTAGAAATTGTAGCTTCATTTTTCAGTGGATCTCGATGACCATTTATATTTATAGATCGCGGTTCTCTTCTTTCAGTGGTATACCTCACATATCCATACAATTTAAACTTGTGTACACTTGTCTATGGCGTATGATTCTTCAGTGAAAAAGCAGCGCCAAAAAATAAAAGCGGCCGTGCAATAAAACATTCTAAGAAAAAATAATTAATTTTCATGGGTAAAAGTTATTCTTTGACAGATTTAAAATCGATTTATGCCTAAATTTTCAGTAGAATACTCGCTAAATAAGCATGTGGAGTACCGACATTATGAAGCAAATAATTTTTATTCCGGTAGTCAAGTTTCATGCATTTAGAAGCACAGGCAGGACAGGCAGCAAAAATTTTACAATAAGCAAGAGTTTAAATTAAATTGTTTTTATTTCAATTCATTCTTTAATAATACTTGAGAAACTGTCTATTGTGAACAGAAACCAAAGCGAATATGCAGCACAGGATTTTTGGTGGCCGCTTGAAGAACTGATTCAGGCAATACCCGATATCTGCATATGTTGTATTCTAATTGGTTTCGGTTCGATGCTTGCTTTGAAGTGGCAAAATCAGCAAGCCACATATGCTGATCATACATACAGTAAAATCAAATTAAAATAAGTAGATTACGTATCAAATTAAATATCACATATGCAGTCATTAACCATATTCAACTGGCCAAGTCTGGTAATTTACTTTAGACGAGTTTCGCTTTAAGTCTTGCGTAAATGTGCAAATTGTTTTGAAACAATAGTTTGAATGTACTTACCGACTTTAAACATGAGTCTATGCACATAATTTAGTTTCAAATATAATCAATTGCAAAATATTATTTACTTTAAATATACGTGGGGTGTTGAAAATGTAAGCATTTTGGAAGCAAAAACATACGAATGTCAGTTTTATTACTTGGCGATCGATTTAATAAAATTTGAATATATATGTAATTTAAAAATGAGCTATTAATGAAAATTTCAATAACCAAAACATGTTTTTATTTGAAATGAGAGAGAATTTCATTCAGTCATCTTTATAGGTTCTAACGTTAGATTATTTAGATCAGAGTTATGAATTGTGTTTCCATATGATATTTTTAATCATGGCTGTGGATTATTTTAGAAAAAGATACTCATAACTTTTGGAAACTCTTGAGTTAGGAACAAAATTCGAACCTGAAATCTGGAAGATTTAAACGGAGGCACTGATGATCATTTTCTGGCGAATAAGTATAGAAATTGTATCTTATTGAAAACTTAAAGTACATCTATCCTATATGATAGTTTAAGTTGCTTACAATATTTTTACAAGAAACGTAAACACTTGTTTGCAAAATTCCAAATATAAATGCTTCAGGATTATAATTTGCAAAAAGAAAAAAAAGTTTGAACTAGTGGTTTAGGCGGAAATAAATAAACAAAAGACATCAAAACTTGTAAATTAAAAGATATATTGCGCATGCTAGGACCACGCTGGAAAAAAAAGCACGTGATTTACCTGCTTGTTTGGGTAGACGCTCACAGAAACCATAAGCGTTCCTCGGTCGACGTGGAAGGCGAGTTCGTCGGCGGCGTCCTCCAAGCTCTTCTCCGATGGATCGGGGCCTGTCGACGGCAGCTGAGGCACTGCGAGCAGCGTGAACTCGACCGTGAACGTCTCTTCCTCGGCGCTGATATCCACCTACAATAAGTGAACAGACACGAATAAGAATAGGCGCTTCTCTTTTCAGCCACTCGAAGCTCACTGCTCTCGATCTTATGAGAATTCGATGATGTAACATTTTTCTCACGTGACTGAGGTCAACCAATAGCAATGGGCTGAAGAGATGCCAGAAATAAAGCCGCTTTCAATGGGGAGTGCGTCTGTGGTGGGTATGGTATCAAGGGAGCTCTTCCTATCTCGCTCCCCTCCCCCCACCCCCTAACGCTCGCTGAAAGGCTCGGGTGAAGATAAAGTCGTTTCTTCCTTCGGGGCGAAAGGGAAATTGTCCGAAATAAGACAACTCAGCTCACACTGAAGAAATCTATTCCTTTCTTTTAGCTCTGCTCAATATCCGTTATTTAATTAAATTCCATTAATTCGTTTCGTCTTATATGATCACTAGCAGGTACTTGCTGAAAAATTCAAACGGGAATACTCTTAACGTTAACCATAGACATACGTGAGCTATTCAGGAGGAGTAATATGTTTATAATTATATATCTTAAAGTATTAATAATTCGGATTTTTTTTTCCTTTGATTAAAATGGAATATTTTCGGGAAACAATCTCTTACAAGGATACAAAAGTAAAGTAGCGTTGTTTTAAAATATTAGCGGTTTACGTATTTATAAGACTTATACTGTTTTACTCTAATTTCAGTTGTTAGACATTGTTAGTTTTACTTTATAACAATCTGTAACAATTGAAATCGGAAATTTAACTGGAGAAGCTCAGTTTTTTTTCTTCATTCGTAAACACATATGTTTTTATGCAACAGAATTTTGCATTAATATAAGGTTTATTCATTAAGATCGAGCACATTTCAAATATTTATTTCAAACTAACTGTAAAATACGGAAAAACAAACCCAAATCACGGCTGGAGGAAGAATCAAAGTTTTCAAAGCCTGACGATGTTTCTTGTTTACAGGAAAAGAAGAAAGAGAAAAGAAAGAGAAGTTTTTTTGTGTGTGCTACAGTTTGCGAAATGAGAATCATATACGAATTTTTTATGCCACTCGTAAACATATTTAGACGAGGAGGTTGTATGGTGAACCGATGGCGGATTTCACGTGGAACTTAAACAATGGAGTAAACGTTGAACTTCGCAAACTGCATGACACAAAGCGACTTCTCCTCTGCCGCCTCCATTTTCCTATAAACAAGAAAGACCGCCGCTATATGGTATTAAATGGAATTTCTAGATTAGGTTAGATTATTTATAAACGGTACATTAGACCACCCATTCCAAGCTTTTTTTTATCAGAAGTTCGACGTCCTAGAGCTTTGGGGGGAAATTTACATGAATAAAGACTATGCAAAAATTTAATGCCTATCCCATTCTACGGGAATGGCTGTAAATGGGCGTACCTAGGGTACGCTCAAAAACTTTAAATCGGAACGTGGATTGAGTAGGGTGTTGAGGAATAGATCTTGGAAAAAAAAAACAATTTTTGTAGATATCAAAAACAATTTTTCAATCGGCTTCCTTCAGAAAATAAACAATAAAAAAAAAAACACTTTCAGGGCAGATTAAGTTTCATCAGATAAATATGACATCAGCGAATGACGTCAGAGCGGTGGGCGCCGAACACGTCATACACGCTCGCGTTCTCCCTTCTTTTGTGACAGATGCTGACCGGAGCAGCAACAACTAGTTCAGTCGATGCTGTGATCTGCTCTCAAAGCAGTGGATCTAGTAGATGCGCTGTGCCCAATGCATTCGCGCCCACTTGAAAGCAGGGCCCACGCATGCGTTTATGTTCGACCAGGTATTGTGAACACCGGCGTTCATTGTGCTGTGTAGTCTCCTCCTCTCGTCGAGTGATAGGCCGTGAGGACCTCTTCTTGCTTTAGCCTTGTGCATGCCCTGATCATTCGGTCCTGCATATCCTCTCATCGTCGGCTGTTCTCGGTATACAGTTTCTTTTAGCGCCCAGAGGAAAAATCGAGGGGAGTGAGATCTGAAGACCGAGGGAGGGGCATGGTACGGGTCTAGCCCTACCATTCCATCTCAGGGGGAAGATGCGATCAAGGACTTCCCTGCGAGTAATGTTGCGGGGAAGCCATTCTGCTCGTTGACCGCGTGGTTTATGAGAACATTCCCTAAAAGGAAAACCTAAATGACCTGTCCAATTGGATAAATTTATAGGACCTCTGTCCGGGGGGTGTTTGGAAATCCCCCAGAATTCCAAAAAAAATAAGGCTTCTATATTCTTCCATTGAATGGAGAATCTTGAAGTTTACTTTATTCGCTACGTGTCCACTTGTTTTTCTTCCTCCTTCTTCTTCTTCATTTGGATTCGGTTGATTTTGATTTTTTAGCACATTTTCTATATATAGAAATGTGCTTATGTGATCGGTTTGTCTAGCTATCCGTCCGTCCGTCCGTCTGTAGACAATCCCACAATTCATTGCGTTGCAATAGAAAGAGTGCATGTATTGAATTGCTGGAAGACACGAACTATCCTCGCATTCGGGAAAACGTGTGTTGAGAACATACATGGGTTCGGCTCTCGCGTACTCTAAACGTTAATGAGATGGTGCGCGTGCAGGAAGCACGTGTTAGACGATTATTGAAAGGGCAGTGCTATCTCTAAATCAAGAGAATTTTTTTATTTCTAGGGAGCTTAGTATTTATTACGATAACTTGAAAACGAATTAACTTTTTCAAAGTCTGTTTTCACCAATCCAATAATATAGGACAGAGCACGAACAAGTATGAACGTGAGATATCCGGAATAAGTACGTACTATAATGGCACGTGCTTTAATGGTACAATGATGATACCCCTTTAAAAACTTCCTATAACCAGATATGGCATGTAATATATCAAACAAATCGTCACAACATATCATGAACGAATATATAAGATTAACTAGTGATAGCAGGTATTGGTCTAATGGCACGTGTACGTGCAAGGATGTCTCATGAAAGAATATAACGTGTAAATAATGTTGGTGTGAAATGTTTAGTAGTACGTGTTATAATGGTTCCAAATGGAACTTTCAATGCTAAGATATGGCATGTAATATATCAAACAACTC
>JAHWFO010043354.1:766976-796727 GCA_023313115.1 Rhysida immarginata | reverse complement strand
ATGCTAAGATATGGCATGTAATATATCAAACAACTCGTAACAACGTGCCATGAGTGAATATAACGAGTATATAATGATAGTGGGAAATGGTTTCGTTGCATGTTCTCTAATGGTGCAGTATAGTATTGTTAGAACTTTCAACGGTAAGATATGGCGTGTAATATATCAACCAACTCATTACGAGGTGTTAGATCTATTGTTATCCATAGCTTATTTTTATCAAGAACATAATGCTGTTAGGCTTAATGTTATCTAAAACTCACTACTGTTATACATATTGCTAATTAATAGTAGTTACTAGCTTGCTTCAATAGTAGACGATAACGTAGAAACACTTTAGGAATTTAATAAGAAAAAAATAGATGCTTACACACAACGCTTCAGCAATTGAGGCTCACTTCGTTTAACGTTATGTGGGAATTTTTACAAATTAAAGAACTTTTATTTTTTTAAATGTATGAGGAATAACTCCCTCTCCATTTACCTTTTAGTTCTTCAAGTTTATTCGTTTAAATTCTCTCTATACATTAGCTTACTTAAATAGTAATTTACAATTTAGTTTTCATATTTATTTATTTTCTCTTAAGTGTTTTAAAATGTTGATTAATTCAATATATCCATGTACGATGCTATAACATGAAAATGTGCTCCCTTTATCCGCTTTGATGGTAAAATCATTCTTGTTTTTTAATATAGACTAGAAAGTACTCCCTCCTCCCATACCCTGCTACAGAGATTTCGACGCATAATCGCCTGCGAGGTTGTTTGCATTTTGCTGTTATAATCACATTTAAAGTGGCAGGGAAGGTCGTGGCCTAGTGGGCTTCCACTGAACACACAACTTCTGTGAAATTTAAGCAACATCAGGTACGGCTAGTCAATGAATGGCCGACCATCAGTGACAGACGATCTTCACCTCCCTCTCCCGGCTGCTGCGACCATCATACAGCAGTCGTCAATCCAGATTCATCCTAGGACTCAACTCGTCCTCTGGTCATACAGTCCCTGGATGGACGTATTGGATTCCTTTAAATAAAGAAAAAAAAGTCATCTGCAGCACTTAAAGAAATTTTATAGCATACCTAATCGATGCATTAGGTATTCAAAAACTTGTCGGCTGGTTCTCCTAGCTGCCAGGATAACCTATCTATTCTTATTCCTAATGGAGTGTTGAACCTCATTGCTGATTTTTTAAAAATCCAATCCACACTATAAGGTGAAATGGAAGAGTTCACTTTATCGCGCTCAATAGGTAGGGATAGGCAGGAAATTTTTTACAATACTAACTCTAATTTTCTTTCGAGCTGCAACGAGCGGTTGCGAGCAGGCTTGAGTGAAAAAAACAGCTCACAGATTGCGCATGAGGGTATAAAGTATAATATCTCTATGACGTCCCTACCTATTGAGCGGGATAAAGTGAATTCTTCAATTTCACTTTACAGCGTGAGAACTCTACACA
The DNA here is from genome assembly GCA_023313115.1 of Rhysida immarginata. Taxonomy (NCBI): domain Eukaryota; kingdom Metazoa; phylum Arthropoda; class Chilopoda; order Scolopendromorpha; family Scolopendridae; genus Rhysida; species Rhysida immarginata. Next base: position 795,268 of record JAHWFO010043354.1, on the reverse strand, counting down.
GGAGAGTCATGTGCATTAATAAAAACCATGTGCTGGGACAAAGCGGACGAAGCAAAGTGAAAATGTGTGCCCCCGTTCATTACAATTTATAAAGTTGCATTTCTAATTCTATGGCGTCGTATTTATGTTAATTCTATGGTAACTACCACAGTTAAATTCAATACAGTACTTACGGATTACTTTTTTTAAAGTTTATTAAATCATAGTACGAAACTACTGAACAAGCGAAAGACCAGCCAACATACACGAAATAAAAATTCCATGAATGTTGCCTCCAGGCAGTTCGAAAAATGAACTTCCGAGCAATATGAAGTTCCTCTGGGTACCTCATATACACGAGTAACATCACCGCAAGAGTCAAGCGAAGCTTCAAAAGAGAAGCTAGGACGGTTTATGTAAGGAATGCATCAAATAATGTGGAAGATCAGCAATTGACAAAAAAAATCAATTTCTCTGATGACTCCAAACACACAACTGTCAACTATGCCTGCTCATCGATAGATATAATCCCCTTGCTTGAGAAGACAGCAATCATGCCCTCAAGTCCCTATATCAAGGACCTTAAAGCCTCAGAACAGAAAATGCCAAAGGGAAGGTTGGTAAATAAAGGCTTTACCAACAACAGAGAGCAAAGAAAGAGTGTAAAAGTTTTTTAAAAAAGGCACAAAGAGGAAACGCAAGGTTACATGCCAACAAGAAAGGGAAAAATCTTCCAGTTGCGCACTGAAGTTGAAAAACAAGAACTTTTCAGAATCAATGAAACTGATAAAGACAGTCAGGATAAAATATATCCAGTAAACTCAAAACTGTCAACGGACAGAACAGATTATTTTGCCATTCAATAAGACAACCTTTTGGAGATAGAAATGCAGGTGGAGAAAAACAAGCAGAACAAGCAGAAGAAAAGATTCGTGGCACAGTTTTCAGAAGTTTCAGAATGTAGCAGTGGTGAATCGCGTGTTATGAAGGTGAAATTTACGAGATCATGTTAAATCGGCACAAATATATATGTATTATATCTGTTCGTTTACAAAAAATGTTTAAAACTAAGGGTTTCACTTCGCCCCACTTCCCATAATGTAACCAGGAATTTATGGGAAAATTTATGAATTTGTGGTAACTTGTATTGTTTTTCTAACAGACTTGGCTGTGGGTACTTGATAATATTTGATATTCTTTTAATCGCTTGTGGTACACAGTCTCATTAGAAACTACTATGATATAACGCACTTTAGGTACTCGTAAATGTCTTGATAGCATGTACGAGTTTGCTTATGAAACAACTGCTTATTGTGAAGATCTCATAAAACTTGAAGTGATATAGGAGTTCATTGTTTGAACGAATTCCGATGGCTTGCCATCCTCGAGCTAATCTTTTGCTAGTAGACGACAAAATTTTCGCTCGCTGATACGACTCACTTGTTCTTTACTGAATCCGTAGAGTCTTGGGTGATTAGAACATTTCTTACTGTTGATACTGCGTCTTGTGTCAGGGTTGCAACGACATTTGTTGTATTTCGTTTTTCTTTTTGGTGACGAGTCTCGTCACAAAAAACTTGAAACTGCTTTCACAGATTATAAAACAAAATGCCATGCCTCCAGCGTTACATTTGAGAATTTTTACGACACTGGCAGTGTTCATAGAATTTTAAGCGACAATGCTATGATGTATCAGACTTCCTTGATCGTACGTATGAGAGTTTCGCGAATTTCCTTTTAGACAAAATTCGTTGAATTGTCAGTACTTCACCCAAGGAAACTATATTCCTTACTTGTCCGGGTCACCACTGTAATTGTGTGGTGCCAAGACTTTTGCCTTATCAGTGGATAAAATTTAACACAAATAAATTGAAAACAATTTTATAAAATTCGTTTTTATTCATCCTCTCAGTAATGGCCTTCTCTTCAACAGCTCTGGCTCTATCATGGTCAAAACAACTCTAAACAAACGAGCAAGAATAATGTATACACCACATCATCGTTAACAATGCCCAATTTTAATGTTGATTTATTTCAATAATTTATAATTTTGCCGTAAGAAAATTATAATCTCTAAACAAATACAATTTTATTTGCCTTTTGATTGCTGATCTAGTTTGTAAACATTTCAAGCTACGGTAAAATAAATAAACACACAGACATACATACATACGCAAACAATAAAATGTGAAAACCTGAATTCGATTTTATTCATTCCTAGCATAGTTACAGATTTTTTTTGCCTCGAGTATTTTGATATTTTCGAATGATTCTAACTTCCCTTCGTTCTAGCTGACCAATAGCAATTATGTCATCAATTATTTATTGTGGGAAATTTGAGGAAATAAGCATATAAGTAGAAAAACAAGGCTAAGCGAAAACTTAAAAAAAAACTGAAAAATAAATTTGTTTGTCTAGGAATAAACATATTTGTTTTCCTGGCCTCTCTCTCTCTCTATGTTTGTTTTATTTACTCGTGAAAAATGCAAGGCCATTTAAGCAGGTCAAATAAAAAATCTGTTTCAACTCAATAGGATAGATGCCTTTCTACAATTATATGAATAACTTAAATAGAAATATCTAAGCGAATAGGATTCCGATAATTCAATAATTACTGCAAACATGATTATTTGTTTTAATGTTCTTTACTGTTTACAAAACCTACTTTTATAACGAAACGAACAAAAACATCCAGATTATTTTTGTAACTAACCACATTCTCTTGAGATTCTTTGATAACACGTCAACTGATTATGATAAAAGAGTAGCAACCGTAACTGGTAGTGTAGGTCCACATATATTTTGTCTCTCACAGTCCATGAGACATAAAAAACGAGGATATGTCCGGGCGAATGAGGATGGATGGCAGCTGTAAATGTAATGGAATAGAAAATGTGATGGCTACATTTACTCTTCTTTAATAATTATTAAATAATCAGTCCATTAAACGACCCTCTATTTAATTACCATATTCCGATCGATAATCTTTAATATAGTTTATTTAAAAACGCGATTTCAAAACATTATTGATGTCAGTTTGTGAGTTTAATAACGTCATTAAGAATATATAAATTGTTGAATTGTGCAAACTTGCATTGCCTTTACTGATTTATAACCAATTTCGGATAGAATTCTAAAGTGCATAAAATGGTATTATTCTAGGTAGAAGAAGCATTTCGATTTTTCAGCAGGTACTCGGAACAAGAGCTCTTTCGTGTCATGGAAAGGGAAACGCATTAAAGTTTCAAGCCTACATTTTATATCAGAAACGAAAACTTTCTACTAAATTTAAACTGCAGATTTCGTTTACACTAAATACAGCGTCAATCTAAAACAGGGGAAAATGCGACGGCTAGTTACCCATACAAAGCCGGCTCGGTGGCCGAGAGGGTTAAGGCACAGGTCTTTCCGCTCTCGACACCAGCGAGTCGCGGGTTCGAATCCCGCCCAGGGCATGGATGTTTGTGTTTGTTTCCATAATCGTTCTTTCATCGTCATTAGGGGATAGTACAATAGACCTGAGGTCGCAGTGCTTGGTTCTAAGACAACCACCCCTTTCAAAGTCATTACTCATTACCCATACAAAACAAGTAAACAAGTATAAATCATATTGGAAGCAATGAAAATGAACAGTATTAGAAAACATATTGGTAGCCTGTAGTTCGTACAATACGACAATGCACTAGTGGTTGCATATACGAGGGCTTTCAGGTGTCCTTCCAGATAGTACTCAGCGGATTGACCATCCAGGCGAAGGGATTGATCCACTATTATTTATTCATAGGTCGTGGTATATATTAACGAGTGTCTCCTGAACATTGTGATTGAAATATGCAGGACCACCATCATTCATAAACAACGATCTTACTCTAACGTCCAGAGACTCGTTCTCGAGAAGTTCTGGAAGCACTTTAATGATGAATGCCCTGAACTTGAAGCCAGTAAAACTTACAGGTAGAATGTATGGTCCAATTAGGCAGTCACTTGCAATACCAGCCCGCACATTGATCTTGAAATGCTGCTGGTATCGAACCTTACTATACCGTGATAGATTTTCTACGACCCACAGCTGTTGATTGTGAAAATTAGTGATACATATTAGTCAGGCTTTGTGTCTTCGTAGTGGATTAACTCATCAAAAAGCACTTCCGCTCACTAATTTATATAATCTTTTGTACTTGTTTTGGTATGGGGAACCAGCCCGCAGTTTGTCCCCTTATTTTAGCTTCTCCCTCTATAATGTAGTTAGATTTTGCTTGAATTCTGCCACACACCATCTATCATTAAAATGATCTCTTAAAATTGCTCTTCCGAAGTCACAAAGTGTAATCTTAGAAAGGGCTATTATAATTACTACACTACGTGAAAGAAAGTGACTGGACACTGTGGGCTAATGGAACAACAGGATTTATTCAAACTCATTACCTGGTAGGGCCAGCACATGTAGCGATTACAGCAGTAAGCCTTCTGTGTAAGCTATCCAAAGTCCTTGGACTACTGTTGTCGCCAAACTTGGTGACAACAGTAGTCCAAGAAGACGCCATCTTGGTTCCACACACATCGGTCGGTTCCACACATAGCTTCTATATCTTACATCAATTTTTCAAATACAATTATTGTGAGCATTTAAATTTTAAACAGTGTTGCAGTGCTTTGTTTCTGATAGTAATCATCGTAGCGAATGTGAAAATTGCAAATTTCTTCGTTTTCCTACAGATGAAACGAGTAAAAAACGATGAGTGAAACTGATAAGGTACGTTGCATGCCTACGACTCAATATATTAATTTATGTAAGTAATTTCTTCTTTAATTAATCGTTTCATTTACTTTTATATGGGATAGACACGGTGACAAGAAGCCTAATCAGGTGACAAGTCTCTGTAGCTGTCATTTTAAAGAAGGTGAGAAGAACAATGGCTTACGTTGTTTATCAGAAATAATGAAAAAAATCATGGATTTTCCTTCACCCGAAATGCGATTATATAAACGCAGGTATGATAATTAAAAATTAAGTGAACAAAATTTTCTATTCCCCTTTGCTATCAACATTATTATGATGTCGCCAAAATTATATAGAGCTCAATTTGCTTGTGTTTTGACATGACCGAGATAGTCAAAGTCAGATAAAAGTACATAAAATCCCTGAAATATTTTGATAGGATAGGGGGTCATACATTCAGAAGTTTTTTTTTATCAATTAGTATCATTAATTATAAAGATTAATTTTTCTTTTCTCTTTAGGAAAATCGAAGCTCCTGCCACATCAAGTTGCACTCCCTCTCCACTGCAAACTGTGATGATTCTCCACCAACCTCCACCAATGAATGAAATAATAAAACCTACAGTCACTATAAACAATATAACAATTTTAATGATTTGGTTGGAGTAGCTCCTAATGGAACTGTAACTTTTTTAAGTGAGTTATATCCTGGCTCTGTCTGATAAAAAAAAATTGTACAAGACTCAAACTTGTTAGCTATTTTCCAACCAGGTGATTTAATCTTAGCGATAAAGGGTTTCTTATTTCTGAATTGTTGCCCACTGGTGTATCTGTGCCGCCCTTTTTTTAACTGCTTTGCAATTTACAGAACAATAAGTTTTGAAAACTAAAACAATTGCAAGAGCGAGAATTCATGTTGAGCATGCAATTAACAAGATAAAAGGCTACACAATTTTAAATCTTATTCCACATCATATGCGGAGCATTGCCACAAAGGTCTGGCAATTTTGTGGTTCTCTCACAAATTTGCAGTTTCCACTGATTACAGAGATTGGGTTGTTTTATAAGCCGAGTCATTAATTTCTAAATTTTTATAATTAAAATAAACTGCTAAAAATTTTCAACTTAATTTTTTATCTCTGTAAATTATCTTTAATTTGAATAATAGGCCTTACAGTACTAAGTGTTAACGATGATGATCGACTAGTTTTGTCTTTAATTTCCCCTTCAGATGGGTACCTAAGAGATGTGAACTGCTTTTTTTTTAAACTGTTAACTAAGACACATAAGAGATAGTGTGAACAATTTTTTAAATGGAGAACAGTACAGAGTTGAATGAATTTGAGATTAATTGTTGAGTGACACATAACAATGATGTTTAATTATATAATTTAGAAACTGAAACTGGAATAAACAATATAAATGTTTTATTAGAAATTTATGTTCCTTAATGCATGAAAACCTTGTGTAGATGTGGAATGCTAATTGACTATTTAAGTAGCGTATGGGTATATGGTTGAAACAGATTTATATATTTTGATGCTTTCTACTACTGAGGTTATGAAGATAGTTGCATAGTTGAAGGATTTCAAGCATTTGTTCAATTGTTCCAAGAAGGTGGCTCATTTTGTTTAGGTGTGCAGCAAAATTTCATTTTTGGCCTTTCTTGTTGTAAGATGTGGTGTTCGTCGAATATGATTGAGAGTGTTTGAATCGACATCCCAATTTGAAGATCACACCACGTCCTACAACAAGAAAGACAAAGAACAAGATTTTGCTGTGCTCAGAAACAAAATGAACCCCTTCAGAGAACAATAGAACAAATGCTTGAAATTCTGCAATGATGCAAATATCCTCAAAAACCCCAATACTAGAAAATATCGAAAGATGTAAATCTGTTTGAAACCCTATATCCAGACCACTTAAATAGCCAATTAGCATTCAGCTTACCCATTATTTTCATCCATTAAGGAATATAAATTTCGAATACTACTCACATATATATTATTTTTTTCAGTTTCAGTATCTAAATTATATAATTAAATATCATTATGTGTCACTCATCAATCAGTCTCATATTCATACAACTCTGTATTGTTCACACCATCTCTTATGTAAAATGTTAACAATTTAAAAAAAATTGTCGCATTATCTTTGTACTCACTTGATGACAGGAATAAATACCGACACTAGGCAGTCATCATTAATATGTATGGCCTCTTATGATGGCAGTACTGTAAGGCCTCTTATGTATTAATTATTCATGCCGTATTTTAACGCCATTAACGACGTAGAGGGCATGAGGTCCGTTACTCACAGTACTAACTTACACTAATAAAATAGTTTGTAAAACGGGGATTCATTCCGCCGTATAGCTAAGGCCATAGGCGTTTCTTGCGTGTAAGTAAGATCGTAGCCCTCATATTAGTGTTTGTTTTGTATTTATCATTTTTTTTTGTTTGCTTAATAAACATGTTAAACCCAAAAGATATACTCTTGTCTGCATTAATATTCTTATAAATTCCACTGCGCAATATTTTTCTGTACGTGACAACTGTAAGCGTGATACTTCGCCATTCCGCCTGGAGTATATTGACCAACTCTGGCAATGAAAAAGGTCGAAAGGTCGAATGAAAAAATCTATGGGATTTGAGTTCCGGACTTTGAGCAGGGTAGTCCATCAGTGAGACTTGATTTTCCACGTACCATTGAAGTATAGCCCTGGAAACATGGCATTATCCTGAAAGAGACATTCATTGTTTCCATAGATATCTCACAAATTAGGAGCACTGAGTTGCCCAGAATGTCTCTGCATGCCTCGGAATCCAGGTTTCCATGAACTACGAACAGTGGACCCATAGTGCTAAACTTTCTCACTTGGAGGTGTTAGTTGAATCTGACGGTGACTATAGAATTCGTTTGTTGGACAGGCCCTGTTTTTTCGTAGCACCATCTCCAGCATTTTCCTATCCCTGTTTTGCAGTTTTGTGGGTCTTCCGGGGCGAAGTTCATTCCTGAAGTGTCCCTTTCCTTTCCACATATTGATAACAAAAGATACAGCTGATTTTGGGATCAGTCGGATATTATCAATTCACATATGCTCATACCTCCTATGAAGCATTCATTATACAGGGTACGGCAGAATGGATGGGCAATGAATCCGAAACCTCATGGTCGTATTCGAAGTGTAAGAACGGCTGCACCACTATTGCGGAAAGCTGGCTCCTTTTATCATTTTACCTAAGTATCAGCTGAAGTACATTCCTATTCCCGTTTTGAAATCTAATAGGTCGTGGGTAATCTTAAATGCTTATTTAAAAAAAGGCGATGGGGGGTCCAATCACTTTCTTCCACATAGTGTAGAAGCATTCCGGCATAATATTTTCGACAACTATTGCATAATAATAAGCTGATATAAAATTATGTTTTTGCACCGTACTGCTTATGAGCTGAACTTCAATAAATGTAAAAGAAAAAACGAAAAAAGGAATATTAATCATCTTGGTTTCATGAATAAGACCAACTTAAAATGAATGTTTTTATCTATTAAAAAGTGCTTAATATAATTTCCTTGAAACGACACGGGATTTTAATTCTTGATTGGTTAAAATTCCTTTGTATTCATTCCATGCATATCTGCAGTACTATCATCATTAATCAAGATAATGAAAAATCAATAGAAATTAAACGTAATCTTACGCATCAAATTCTTTCCGGTGACGAATCCACATTTACATTTTCTCTTTCTATGAATGACTTGAGAAACATTCGTGGGAAAGTGCATTCGACGTCGCCGATTAGAGGGCGAGGTCGTTGCCACTGAAATTCATTTTGCCAACTCTTCCATTTCAGTGGGCAATTTACAAGATTTTTAAATCGCAGAATTTAAAAAAAAAATGAAAGCACATTTCTTTCATAGAAAGTTTCGTAAAACTTTTTAAATAATTTACGTATTTGACCATAAATGACGGAATTATGTTTGTTTTTTTATTAATAAGACGCATTTTCTATTTGATTTTATATCTCTTTAACTTGTAATGGTTGTTTGGTCCTGTATCTTTTATATTGTTTCTTTAGAATGCTTGATGAATAAATAAAATAAGAATGATTTTATAACCATTTTCGTGTTAAAGCATCGAGACATCAACCACAGATACCAGATAAATATAAAAACTGAATTGTAAATTCCAAAATAATTAAACAAATGTAAAAAACAAGAATTTAAATTAATAAAATTGAAGAATCAAAAGGTTAAATGGAAAGTGTAGTATTTCTTTATATAATTGAACAAATAAAAATTATTTTATTTCTTGGCATTCCTATATAATCTTAAACGAAATGAGCGTCAATTGTTGAAGCGTTTTCTATAGACCTTTTTTTCTAAAGTTTCGTGTATTTATCCACATCGCGGCGCCACATGTTCGACGCCATGACTGGCATTCGCGCGCGAATGATTTACTCACGGAGCGTTCTAAAATTCTGCAAAAAAGCGACCTGATACGCACTAAAAAATAAGCTTGGAAAAGCTTATTAGAGTCGGTAAGTAACTAAATAGGTAAGTCAACGTGTTTGACTGAAAAATAGGTAAAAGTTTGGAGTAGCGTCCCCTAATTATCATGGAAGAATCATGTCGCGTTTATGCTCCGAACGTACTGTAACGTATTTACTTAAGTGAATGATTTATCATATTATAGATATAATCTAAGAAAAAATTTACGTGATCGATGCCTTCCGTGATAATTAGGAGACGGTAATCGGAATTTTTACCGAAAAATATTTATTAGGCATGTTGGATACAAATATTTTTTTTACTGAATGTTTATTAATGTTTATTTTAATCACTCTTCAAATTATTTTAATCACCATTCGTGTTCTTCACCATCATTCATCGTATCTTTCCCTGCTAACAACTATCTTCAAGACTTAGCGTCTTCTTCCCTGTTTACAATTTACAACTCTCTACAAGACCTACCTCAAGACTTTCAACCTTCATAACAAACTTCGTAATGAACTACTGCATCCATCCTAAAGACTTCATATCAGCATACATCAAAAATCAAGACATGTATTAGTCTTTATAATTTTTATTAGTTTATTTTATTATCATTTTAATATCATTTAGCACGTTTTATATTAAAAAAGGAGAATATAATTACTATTTTAAAGATAATAAAATAATAATATATTACAAGACATACCCGAGATCCAACATGTGGGATGAATTTTTTTTCTGTTCAACTTGGCAACCCACCTTCTCTTTTTTTCTTCATTTCTGGGGAATCGATGAAGTTGAAATGGTCTTGGACAGATGCAATCATTTTTTGACGTTCCGTGTTCTTCGCACACAGAATGTTTCCAGTCATGCAGGGTTTTGTAACTATTAGTGCACCTGTACACTGCACAAATATTACCATATCCACCTTTAAATGGCATATTAATCGATTCAAATGCGTTCAAATGGCTTATTAACTAGCACAGCGTTCAACAAGTTCGACGAAGTTCGAATGCCAGCTATGGCGGACGGAAGTCGGCCTCCTAGCGGTAAATTATGGCAACTCCATCCCGAGAAAAAGGTCTATAGGCATCTATTATTTCTTCATATTCCATTGCTAAAGCTTTTCTACATAATCGTCTACTGTTGAAGCGAGCAATTGATAATATATGAGAGAGAAAGCATGAGAGAGAGAAGCGTTTTCTATAGACAGAAGTTATAGATCGAGAGCCAGCCCCATTAGATTTATCCGGAAAGATCTAATTCAGTTAACTGCCTTATTTCACAGTTTTACCCGTGGGAAATGAGAATTGGTTGGTCTGGCAGTCCAAAGCGGCCGGATTTAAAAATGGCAGTCCTTCAAAATCCGGAAAAATTGACTTCAATTTAACCGGATCGATCTATTTTTGGTTCATGGTTTTTTACTAATTTCTTTGGTCTGGCATTTGAAATCGGTCGAAAAATGGCTGCCAGACCAATCCAAAGTTCGGAAAAATTGACGTCCATTTAACTGGAATGATCTAATTTTACTTTTTGAACCAAATTGTACCTGACTTCCTGCCATTCACGAATTATTTGGTCTGACATTCCGAAGCAGCCGTATAAAGGGTGCTAGACCGTTTTAAAAAATCAAATTAGTCAATTTTAGCACTTGTCATATGTAGAAGAAAAGAACGCAGAAACTCTGGAAAAAAACAAAATTGGACACAGTCTTACCATTTCAGGGTCTTACTACTCTGAGATCAATTTCAATGTTAGCAATATAATCGAAAAACTATACTGACTGTATAGTACTAGTTTCTTGGAATTTTTTCTGAATATAAACATTTTGATCTGAAGTTTGAGTTTTAAAAATCAGACTAAATTATATGCCTTAAGTTAAAATTTATATAAAAATATTTGAATACCGCATGCCAAGATTTTAATAACAATAAATCAGTAAGATATTAATATGCAACGATCAATTCATCACCAAACGACAGGATACTAAAATCCTTGGAAGATCATCTGGGTTGAAAGATCTTTTACAGAAGTACACAACGTATCGCGATGATATTCTTGGCGGACGTTATGGTAAAATGCCACAATTTTATCTCATTTACATTAGATTAGAGATCGAAAGATAAGAGAAGGTGACCGTGAGTTTGGAGCAAACAAGTTAACCGGGATATCGAATTTTACTAATTCTACATCAATCAGAGAGAGGTGGACTAGAATTCATTTAATCAAAGCTGGTATAATTTCATTTACATTAACATTCACTGGACTTAAGAAAGGAAATGATGTTGTAGCTGACAAGGAACACTCCCCAGGTGCCAATCTCTGATTTCCATCCAATTTGGTATATATGAGGCGTTGAGCACAATAGTGGCCCAACCAACAATAATGTTGAAAAAGAGTAACATGTGGAAATAACTTGCTGATAGATTGCTTTTTACAGTGTAAATATGTAAGTATAAAAAGGTTTTTTTTATCTACTACAATATGCCTTTGAAATATTTATCATCAAAATGTCGTATTTTTGTTTTGCGATTTTCTCAGAACATATTTTTTTCGGCTTGGGCCACTTTTGCGCTCAACGCCTCATATGTAGTAGACAATAAGTTGTACCTCCAACGAATATTTTAGCTGCAGGCATCTGCTCGGAGGAGAGTTATAGCCCCTCCGAAATTCTCAAAACGTGCGAAATTCAAATTGGTTTAAAACTGACAAAGGGGTGTAAGCGTCCTCAGAGCAAATGTCGCTGGAAGTTGGTATGGAAGTAGATGATTGGTTGGTTTGGTATTAACGTCCTTTTCAACTGCTATGGTCATTTCAGGACGGCGTTATAGGGGCCGCAAGTTTTGCCTAGCAAGGGTTCTTTAACGTGCAGCCGGCAAACGACTACACGGGACCAACGGCTTTACTTCCTTTCCGAAGGAAGTGCGTGATCTCAGGATTTCCCACTGAAAAATCCTCGTCGTCCTAGGCCGGGATCAAACTAGCGTTTTTCCTGAGAAATAAAACATCGAAAGTTCGATAATCGGAAAATTATACATCGAGTATCTGAAAACGTCGATGTTTCATTTATTCGAAAAAAAAGTCAAACAAACATACATTCTGAAATTCACTATGTACAATCAATTTTTATTACCACTCTAAAATATCCAGAGATTGTAAAAAAAGAAGCATTGACAATTTTTCACTGCTCAACTGATTTCTTGAGGGATTCATTATTCTTCCTGCTTTCGAAAATAAACTTTCACACGGCACACTGGTGCAACCAGAAGTGTAGAGGGGCAGCCTCTAGCTTTATTAGTAGTGCTGCTAATAAAATGATTTGTGATACCTTTAGATATGATCATATATAGGACTCCTATTAAAAGCATTGACGATGCTAAGGCCTGGGTTATGAAGTACTTTATTGGTTGCAGGAATAATCAGGTAATTTCTGGCAACCTGAAAAAGTTCAGGGTAAACGGAAAGCATTGATTTCCATTCATTTAGGGGATAAGCAGATCTATTACAAACTTTTTGATTTAAATATTGTTTAAGCTGGATCAAAGACCATTGATCGTCATTGTCACGTAATTTTGAAATTAAATCTTCATGATGGGCCCAAAGATCGTTTGACATATCTTGATGGTTAATTGGCTGTACTTGTCCGGTGCTTTCAGGATTTGGATTCAGGACGCTCATGAGTTTGTTGATCTGTGAAATGCCTCTTGAAACCGCTAACCAGGGTGACCAGATGTAAAACACACGAAGGGCTACGGTGGCACCCCCAATAGGGCTACGTGGGGCTACAGTGGCGCCCCAATAGGGCTACGCGGGGCTACGGTGGCGCTCCCAACCTGGAATTACCTTTATTATGGGAAGTTAACGACCATACGGAGAAAACCTTACACATAGAGAAAAAGTACAGAAAAAAAAACACAACTTACATATTTGGGGATATTTTAAAAAACTTTATTCATCGAAATCGCCATAAACAGAATTTATGTTTTCATACATGTGTGAGTTAAATCTGCTCAGCATTTTAGAATCGGGTTTGAAATTGTAATTATCTTTTAGTCCCTGTTTAGCAGTTATTAGGCTGGCTATGCCCTCTGTATTAAACCTGTTTCGATTTTTTGTTTTAATTAACGAAACTGCTGAAAATATTCTTTCACAGTCAGCATTGCTCACTGGAATGCTAAGTAGAACAAACATAACTTTTGATAAGTTATAAAAAGCCAAACCGTTTCCATCTGATAATTTAATTTGGCTTATTTTCCCCCAGAACTCTTCAGGTGAAATAGTTGGATTTTTCTTAATTAACTCAGTTGCACTGGTGCAGAAAGGTATTCGTCGCCATTCATCATCAACTGCTTGATGAATGTCCGATGGGAATATATTTGGGAATCGAACAAGGATTGGCAATAATGATGCAGTTGCTCCATTGATGGCATCATGTGGAGAAACAATTTGTAGCTCCTGGAAAATGACTTCTTCAAAAGGCAGTCTCTTTCTTACTTCCCTGCACAGACAGATCAGGAATTCTCTGCATCTGGATAGAACATTCATCATTTCAGTTTTATTAGATGAGATATACTCCTTGTTAGATGAAAGCCACGTAGCTGCTGCAATTCCTAAATACATATCTTTTAATCCCAGAAAATTAATATTCGACAAAGGATCAATATACTTGACATCATTACCTTGTATGTATGACGTTTTCATGTAAATTGCCAACAACGTTTTGTATGTTTGTACCATTTTTTCATAAAGATGGTGAACAGTGTTGTTTTTTGCTTGAAAGACTATGTTAAATCTATTGGTAATAGTCAGGATATGACTCAAAAAAAGAAAATACAGCTTAATGAATGGGTTCAACAGCAATCGGTGCAGTCTCTCAGAAACTTCCAGCCTATCATTGAGGCATTCTCTCTGGAAATATAATTGCAATGCATTCCATTGCTCAATTATTCTATTAACACAGGTAAGTAATGACAGCCAGCGAATGTCATAAAATTTCAGCAGCGCATGGTGCGGTGTTTCAGTGAATGTCTGAAACTCTTCAATTTCACGTCTACGTTTGGAACTATGTGAGAAATAGCCATAAATATCTCTTATCAAATCTTCAATTGACCGAGGAAGAACCTTGCAGGCTTTGCTAACAGCTAACTGTATGGAATGGCAAACACATTTAACAAACAGGCAGTCTGGTGAAGCATTTTTTAGTTTTTGCACGATACCATTATTTGAACCAAACATCACATTTGTTGTGTCTGCAGCAAAACCGATCATGTTGGAAAACGATAGTCCATTGTCATGAATTTCCTTGTGTAAAGTCTTGAATAGTCCTTCTGCTGTCGAGTCCTGAACTCTTATTAAATTCAGCAGCTTGCATGACACCGATTTTGTGTTTTCATTGTAATATTTTATCACTATGGCCAAGTTAGTAGTTGTGCTTACGTCAGTTGATTCATCAATTATTATTGAAAATTTCTTCGCATTGTTGTTTTCAGATTTCCCTTTTAAATCATGAAGAATGTCTTCTTTGAACTGGGCACTGACAACATTATAAATTAATGCTGCAGTTTTCGTTCTTTTGCAGCTGAAATTCTGTGCAATAGCTGAATCAGGAAAAGACGATTTGAAAACATCTGAAAAAATATTTATGATAAAACATTTATAACACATTTCATGTAGGATTACACACTTAATCTATTCATCATGCCTACCTGAAAAATGATCCATGACACGAAAAGGTATATTATGCTCCGCAAGGGCACAAGCAATTTTTATTTCCGCGTGCTTCGTCTGTTCCTCGATTGTTTGGCCCTGGTTTTTGAAAAAATTGCTAATCCTACTGCAGCCAGAATAGCCTTTCATCTCTTTTATGTGTCTCTCACTTTCTGAATGACGAAGAATGGTGTAGTATTTGCTTTTAATGGACACGTTGCAGGCTTTACAGTAGGCACGATTTTTATTATCTGGAGCCTGTGTCAACCAACTTTTAAAGTGCTCATTTTCTTCCCATTCCTTTCGGTATTGTTGATCACGTCCGTGATCATTGACTGACCATGATAGTGAGTGACTGACCAACAACAAATGAAAGAAATTATTACTAGACATCTAAATGATATTTAAAAAAAAATAAAATAAACCTACCTGTCTTTTGAATGTGCTAATCTTTTCCTTTTTCTATCCTGTTTGGGTGGAGTGTCAGGACAATTTGTATCTGAAGAATCCATGGTATGTGATGTGATGTTGATACTGCTGATGTGATGTTGATGCTGCTGGACAACGACAATCGACGTGCTGCACCTTATTTATCTCAATCAGCAGCTCAGTTGTGTATAAAGCACCAATGGGAGGCCAGCGCCAAATATCGAAACCGGATTGGCTACTGTATCCAGCAATGATATGATGTAATCACGCCTCTGTTGACCATTGGTCTTCTCGTCTTTCTGATTCTATCCCTGATTTAATTTAAATCGTCACTAAATTTATTTTTCAGCAATAAGAAAAAATCTTTTCGAGAAAATACAAAAAAATGCTACGAAAGGGCTACATTTTGAGAAGGGCTACGTTGAGGGCTACGGTCAGTTTTTGGGAGTTAAAAGGGCTACAGTAGCCCCCAAAGGGATCATGAAAATGTAGCTTCTTAAATCTAGGGTCTAGAAGAGAACTTATAGAAAGTAAATGACAGTTTTCAACATTTGAATGAAGTGACCAATGAGAAGGCATACACATAAAAAGACGTTTAACAATCTGAAAGCTTTCGGATTGGTTTAATATAATTGATATAATTTTTCAAAACATCGATATATCGATATTTGAAAACATCGAAGTTTTACTCGATGTCTCTCTCATATAACATCGATACATCGAATGTTTAGGAAAAAGACTAGATCGAACCCGCGTACTCGGGCATCAGAGGCGATCACGTAGCCACCATTATAGCTTTGTACGAGAATAACTAGATATTATAATATTTCGTCACCTTACTTCTAAAACCTCGTAAGTCCGAATTTTTCTGAAAATGAGGTTATACTTACTTTTTGTTCAATATGGAAGCCTTCTTCGATGTAATAAAGCCTCGTAAGTCTAGAATTTACATGAATTATATAAAAACGAAAAGAAAAAATCTCGTATGTCTGTGTCCAATATGCAATATCAAAGAAGTTTTTATGCTCTCCTGAAAAATTTGTTAAATGAGACTTATGAGGTTTTAGAAGTAAGGTGGCGATTTGCTGGTGGATATTTCTCAAAATTGTCAATTTTCAAGATGCGGATCCCCACTGGCACTTTGAAACGTTACTTCCACATTGATTTCGCCACTCGTGACTAACAAATTCGGTTTGGATTATTGATTCTTTCCGCTGGAAGTCGATGGTTATACTCCCGGGCAAACAGCAGCAGTGACTGATTACAGCATCGACAAAAAAAAGACAATTGACTTGGGCCCGTGAGTGAAAATGGGGCCCAATTGTCTTACAAAAGAGCCCGGCGATAAATTTATCTTAGATGTTTGTCAATATCTATTTCTAAACGCATAATAGAATACGGCCCGAGTAAATTTTTAACATGATAATGTTTTAAGGCTATACATCATTCTACAAAAAGCGTGATACAAAAAAAGTTACGGAAATAGTTTTGCATTGTTGTTTCACGTTTAAATATTTTTGGTGCCGGCTTGAAGCACACGCAGGCACTGAAAAGTCACCTGACTATTGTTGTCTGAGCAACAATTTTTATTTAAATCTTTACTACAGAGATAAAACGAAATATATTGAAAGTGTGGTAACAGATAGCGCCATTATACTTGGCTGTCTTACTTAGCAAATTCGTGTAATGGCCTGAAGTTTTGCTTTCAGTGATTTGAATGAAGACCAATGAATCCTAGTGTGTTGGAATAAATTCTTCTTCATTACAATCAGTATAGTTTATTATTCACAGTTTAATTCAGAATTTATTATTTTGAAACACTGAAGAATCAATTAAATGTTAATTTAGATCTTATAATGCTTTTTGAAGTATCATCTAGTTTATGTGCTTCGAAGTGCTTAATTTATGTTTACATATTCCTTCTTCTCTATAGTTTAGTGGAACCATGATGGTCTACTGGAACTTACAAGGCTAGGCTATGGCATGTAATATATCAAACAGTTTGGAATGACGTGTAATGGATGAATATAAGGTAAAATTAATGATAGTCCAAATTGGTTCCATGGTACGTGGTTTAGTGAAACGAAAAGTTTGAAAAATATCAATAATATTCTATCAAGATAGATTTTTTTTTGCTGCTTATGGTCATGGAAAATAACGTGATCACCCGGGAAAAATCAGGGAAATGTCAGGGAATTTTACGAAATCGTTTAAGAATAATATTCCGACCCAAAAAAGCGTTACGGATGATGCAATAATTTTTACTTTTTTTATAAAAAAAAACTCGTTTTGCGATGATCTGCTGCTTCTTCTTCTTCGTGCCTCTACCTGATTTTGTCTCGTGCCTCCTTCTTCAATGTCCAGGTTTCACACGCGTACAGTAGTACAGGCAGCATAACACTTTAAGACTCGCAGCCTTAAACTTAAACTAAGTTTTCTTTCGCATAGTATTTTTTTAAGTTTGAAAACCTTTTGCTTTGCTAGTGCTGTGCGCATCTTAATATCTTTTGTTTGGTCATTGTCACAATAAAAGTGACGACCGAGAAAACAAAATGCTTTAATCTGTCGCAGCTGTCTTCCATTGCACAAAATGCGGATTGTCGGTACGTTGGCTCTCCCCACAGCCATTACCTCCGTCTTCTCCGTTGACTCTCAAGCCAAGCCTTTCACTTTCTTCTTCGATAGCTGATACAGGTATCTGTAGTTCTTCAGATTCTTTTATTATTACCATATCATCAGCATATCGTAAGTTGTTTATTACATAACCGTTTATCGCAATGACCTCTCCTCTAGGGCAATTCTTTACAATGACTTCTGCATAAGCTTTATACAGTAAGGGGCTCATCACACAACCTTGTCTAACACTTCGTTTTATATCGATCCAATTAGTATATTGCTCGTAGTCAATTCTGACTTTGGCTTTCTGATTGTAGTAAATTTCTTTGGCTTCGTTTTATATCTTTGTGGTCAAGTTGATGCTCCCCTAGAATGTCAAAAAGTCTGTCATGTCATGTGGTAGAGGCATCGGCCATGATAGTCGAGGTTCCTGGTTCGAATCCGGGTCGCAGAATTTTTCCTTCCATTTTTCAATTGAAAAATGTTGTACTCTGTCGAACGGCTTTTCGTAGTCTACAAAGCAGAGGTATAGCGTTTTGTTAACGTCAAGTGATTTTTCTATAATCTGTGCCAAAGAGAAGATTGCCTCACGGGTGCCTTTTCCTTTCCGGAATCCAAACTGTTGTTTTCCCATATTCACATAAGTTTACTCTGTACCCTATTTAGGATAACTTTCATTAGTAGTTTCAATGTGTGGTTCAATAAATTGAGTGTCTGGTGTTTACTACAGTAATGGCTTGATTTAAGTCAGTTGGTATTTTACCTTCATCATATATTCTGTTGAAGAATGCTGTAATATATGAAATACCTTCATCATCCAAAGCCTTTAAATATTCTGTTAGGATATCATCTATTCCCCTTGCTTTATTTTCTGCCATACTTTTGATTGCGGTTTGCACCCCTTCTCTTACTATACTATATCCTCGTATGTCTTCTGGAACCGAAGGTTGGTATTTAGTTGGCGGTCCTCTGTTTTCGTCATCATATAATTTTTGCAGATACTCTTTCCATACTTGTTTCCTTTCTTCAATGTCCATAACAATTTCTCTGTTAGCATTCTTAATTGCCCCCACACGTTCTGATCTTTCTCCGCGCATTTCTCGTATTTTCCTGTGCAGTGCGAAGTCGTTGTGTGTTCTTTCTAAACCCTCCATTTCTTCACATCGTCTTTCTAACCAGGATGTTTTAGCCTGGTTTATCAATTTCTTAATACTCTTGTCAAGTCTGAGGTATTCTGTTCTGACACCTTTAACGGCTCGTCATCTGTCCATTAACTGGAGGATTTCATTCGTCATCCAGAGGTCCTTGGCTACTCTTGTTTTCTTTTCTAGACAAGTTTCTGCCGCATTCTCAAACGCCTTCTTAATTGCTTCCCAGTGATTCATTAAACTATCTTGGATTTTATCTTGTTCCTTTACGATATTTGAGGAGAATTCTGAAGAGAAAGCTTTACTTTTTATTGTGTCAGTCTTTAGAGCTGAGACTTCATACATTTTTGTTGTTGGGGCACTTTTGACTCGTTTTAATTTCAAATTAAGTGTTGCAACTACTGGATTGTGATCTGAGCCACAATCAGCTCTAGGGAACGTCTTTTTATTCGTCACAGCTCTCTTGAATCTTCCATTGATTAATATGTAGTCTATTTGATTTCGAACAATGATTTCCTCATTATCGGCCGGTGATTTCCAAGTATATAATCGGCGGTTAGGCTGTTGAAACCCACTATACCGATTATATACTCTTCACAGAACTCAGTGTCGCCACTAGGGAATACTCTTCACAGAACTCAGCCAGTCGATCCCCTCGTTCATTACGGATGTCCATACCGAATGATCCTATTGTTTGTCCGTATCTTCCCATACCCAATTTTGCGTTAAAATCGCCCATTACGATGTTTACTTCGTGCCGCGGTAGGCTTCTAACCACTTCCTCCAGGTCATTGTAGAAAGCGTCAATTTCGCTGTCGGAGGCATTGATTGTTGGTGCATATACTTGCACCAGGTTTATTGCTATGGGCTTTGTGTTCAATCGTACTGCCATTATTCTATCAGATATAAACATACATCCTTCAATCATTTGGCTGATTCTGTCATTCAGTATAATGGCAACTCCGCGTTCATGTTTTTCACCTCCTGATCACACTATTGTATGTTTTCCATGTGTTTTCGTCCATTTCCATTCTATCTTGCCTCATTTATTCCTAAGACTTCAATCTTTCCATTTCCATCTTGACACTTTCAATTTTTCCATGTTCATGTAAAGTCCTAAAGTTCCAGGTCGATATCCTATTGTGAGTCCGGTTCATTCCGCAGATTCTGGACCCTTGACCATTAAAGGTCTGACGGAGACTAGGGCTCTGTTGTTGTTGTATTTGCAAGTTGGTTGTTCTTGGAAAAGTAATGCGGTGATTTTCCGTTGCCTGCCACATCCACATGCCGTTGGCCTTTAACGGGCTCATCCGCCTTCGGGAGCCGTTTTCAACTCTCAGTGCAAGTGGGTGCATTTCCCATCGCTAGAAATACGATGGGGTATCTGCTTATCCCGGCAGATGCTCGGTCCCCAGAGCCGTGTTAGTCACCATTATGCGTTTCCGCCTTCCACCAAAAGGAGGTACGGTTGGGATTTGCCAGATACATGTGCGGACCATGTATAAGGCTTTAGAAGGCCGTGTTCGTGCGATTTTAGGTACTGCGAAAAGCGTGTTTGTGCGATGTTTTTGCGAATTTAGATACTGCGAAAAGCTTGAACGTGCCGTGTTTGTGGCCCCACATTCGATAGTGAGCACAGACTCTGTGTTTACTCGACATATCGAGAGACTTGATACCCGTACTTATATTTCATACTTCAGTTATTATAACCCCTTATTCAGTATTACCGATATACAGTCTATTCCAAAAGCGTTTTCACTTGCTTGGCAAGAGTTGAGCTAAGCGAAGTTGATTGGTTATAAAGTCTAGTAGTTTGAACAAACATCGTAGAAGCTTAAAATGGACTTTGTCTTCCAGAATAGGAATAGGGATGAGGTTTATAACTTCTGTGGGCGAATGACAACACTTTAAACTCAAAAGATTATTCGTTGGTTTTTATTTCAGTAAGATAGACTTTGCAGATGAAATATATAACGCATTTAATAAAAACAAAGCAATAAATATTTAATAATGTCTCAAAAATGTTCGATGAGCGTTTATCCTACGCCAAACTTCAGATGTTTAAATTATTGATGAAAATAGGAACAAAAATTCCACAGCCGAATTCGAGCCGGGAACCTTCGAAGAGCTGAACGTTCCCTGTTCGAATCCAGGCTGTGGAATTTTCTTTCCTATTTTCATCATAACTAGTTAGTTTGTTTATTTATTTGTTGCATCTAAAATTTTCATAATGATTCAATGCTTCGGACTGCAGATTCGAAACTAAGCCACCTTTTTGTCCACAGCAGACCCTTACACAACAGCGTAAAACAATCTAAAACGACAGACTAAAATACCCCATTACCAGTCATCAAGTGTCCTGTGGCAGTGTTCCCGAAACCAAACGACTGTTATAGTTCTGTGTCATGCATTTATCAAATGATTAACAATGATGAATAAGTACACTGCAAGTTTAAAAGACAGGTTTGTTTATGCGTAATTGACAACATTTTTTCTTGGGACCGGTCGGAGGCTAATCTATCACTGACCAGCAGTAACACATTGTTTGCCAGAATGAATTTTCAGTGCTGGTTTCCAACCGGGCAACCAGCAATGATAAACAGGTTACTTGAATGATTTTTCGATAGTCTCTGACAACCAGACCACCGCTAATTCCGAACCCTGCACACGTAAATTCAACATAACATATTTGGGGAAGGAAAATTTTCCTCAAAAAGTGCAGTAATTCATCACACGTCTGTCCTGCTTCACGACATTGTTTGATTTGACGATGCTAAACGATTGGGCAATAAGTAACGAATGTGTGTGACTCTACTGTTCATTTTGATTATTGCTTTATATCTCTTTTTAAAATATGTGACGGTATTTTAAAATTTTCTTGTTCTTTTAAACGCACGCAGAAACAACACAAATATTTCTAAAGCGATGCAATTCACACATGGTAGGGTAGATGTACCAGTAATTGACAGTTTAAGACATTACTGTGAAACGAAATTGTGTACGGAAATCAAATTGCATTTTGAAACTTTTCTAGTTATACCATTAAATTATAAATACAATGCAGAATGTGCCAATCTCTAAATAATTATTATATCTTTAAAAGCTATTAAGTTATTAAATTTTTTCCCAACTAATGCATGAATCACCAGTAGTTGACAGTTAATGCACCAGAAGTTGACAGGCAGTTGCAGCAGTAATTGACAATATTTTAATTGCACATTTTTATTATATATTTTTTACAAAAAAAATTGACAACATTCAAAAGTAGCTGTTAAAATCAAGCATTTTTAAGAATGTATAAAGTATATAACATTAACTAAAATTGTGCTTTTTAAAACTTAAGTTGTTCATTTAGATCCTTTATCTTTATTTTCCTTTGAAATAAAAAATTAAATCAGTCCACTCCCACGTAGAGTGCGAGGACCATAGAAAATGAAGGTGTTTTCCAATAGTGCAATATCATCATATCTTGGCCAACAAATTGTTCTTAGAAAACTTGATTTTTGTCAATTGTTCTCCTATTTGCAAAATGCATCCAATTCATGTTATGCTAATTCTTATCATAGTAAAGAGAATATCAGTAGCAGTTTTCTTCTTGGAAGATAACTTGTCCTGGGCTATCTGTTGATCGTCTCTGTGACAAGATTCAGAACCAACAAAAAGAATCAGCGTATAGGGCCTAGAAGATTTATGTCAAAGTGGATGATCTAGAAATCGACAGTAAACTTCTTATAATTGACAGACCTAGGTCAATTAATGGAAAATAATAAGTTATATTTAAAACCATCATGTTTCCTTTATTATTACCCTACATTCTATATCACATTAGTATATTTTTTTCGTTTTTTTTAAAACATAGAAATTATCAATGATTGACAGGCTATGTCAATTACTGGTGACACAACATATCTGGGTTCCAGTAGTTGACGGTGGATGAAAACAATTAAATCATTGGTCATCTGAAATTCTGTTACTACTAGAAGTATTGTCCATTGACCACACAAAAAGGTTCACGTAAAATTAATGACAAATATTGCACAACATTCATGAAATAAATTCAAGTAATCAAACCCTCGCGTAGTGGTTCATTACAAGGTTTTTTCGACTCAGTAAGGCAATGAACAATCAACACGTGTTTGCGGCCATAATAGAGAGCAAAGTTACTAGTTTTTAACTGTTCTGGGAAGCCAACTACAATGTTTAATACGTGGTGGCAACACCAGTCCCTTTTCTTGCCTTGTTATTTTATTAAAAGCCCTTTATATCGTGAATTGTCAATTACTGGTACATCTACCCTATGACAAATACAGAAACAAGTAGACGATTTGGCGTCCCGCCGACATCTTTTTAGGCGGCGCTGTAAAACACACATCGCTGCGTAAAGCAGTTAAAGCCTTTACTCATCATGCAGCGTTTTTCAGAAGAGCATCGAGCTTTTGCTGTGGAAGATTTCTTCAAAAACAACGATTCCGCTTCTGTAACGCAAATGAGGTTTTCGACGACATTTAGACATTGGAAGGAATGGAAAAGTTCCGACATACTAAATAATATTGAATGGACCTCCCATCTGGCCCTATGTTGTTGCGTGATTAAAAATAAATCATCATCATTATTTACAATCATCATCTATCCACTGTAGGATAAGGTCTCCTTTAATTTTATCCGTACACAAAGTATGGTAGATGTTGAAGGGAAATAGGCCAATAAGTCTCCACGATGACCAAATGCGGATTGTAGGTTTTTAGTAGGGGAAGAATAAAATGTGGAATAAATATCTTATATAAATTAATCATCTTGGATATTTTTGTCTATTCTACCATCCGTCACTGGCTTGTAACTTTAATAAAAGTTTCAATAGTCAAAACTTTCAATTTATATAAACTTTTACAGTGTATATTTCGAGATAGCATAATAAGCTACATAATCTTTTTCATCCGAAAAAAAAAAATATTTGCTGTAGTCGATTATTTTATCAGTTATCCAATTCTTCCTCGTTTAATAAGTTGCTAATGCAATGTTCTTTTACATTACTTATCAACTGAAAAAAAGCATGCGCAAGTACTGAATAATGTAATGCCTGAATTAACAATCAATAAATGTAGTTTAATTAGGCACACATAATTAGGTAGCCTACTTTTTTCGCGTCATCCGCGCATCTGGTTTATTTTCCGCAGCACTTTATGTAGTTCTTTCGGGATTAACAGAGGACTCTATAGTTTTTGACATTGATGAACTCGATGCTTGAGAAAAGAAGCTCCCTGATTTGGCCAGTACTTAAACTCGACTGCTAATTGTTGATTAATTATTAATGAAATTTCCCTAAGACACCTCACATCCTCCCCTGGTTCCGTTTAATGAAACAGACATTTCCTTTTCTATTAGCATACATGGAATGGAAGGAAGGAGGAGGGGTTTAATTCTCCGAGGGAAAGGTTTCAACACAGCAAACACCGTGGCGCAGAACAGGAAGCCGTGCTAATGCTACCCTCACGAGCAGCTGCTCGGAAACTTCTTCGTGTAACTTTTGCTTTACTTTTTTTTATTGATGTTCGTTGTCATAGAAACTAGACATTTTATCACGAGAAAAAGAGGGAAAAGGAAAAGAGACCAGGAATTAATCCAAAATAACAAAGAAAGACAGGATAAGGATTAAAAGGGAGAAATGAAGGAATGAGCGGAAAGTGGAAGTCTTAACCAGCCACCCTTATGTACTTGAAAATATTACAACGGGTTCGTAATGGAATTTTTTGGCTAATGTAAAGGAAAAGGAAACAGCAAAAGACTTAATAAAACTTGAGAGCGGTGAGCAACCTCGAGGTAAAAAGCAAACCTTTGACCTGTTCTTGTTAAAATTATGTAAACATACAGAATGAAGCGAAATATTATACAAAAGATAAGAGTGAGGCTTCTGAATTGGCATTTTAATTAAAAATGTTCAAAGAGCAAGCGAAACTTCAGGAAATAAATAACACTGACAACATCAATGTATATAACGCTCAGAGACACCCTGTTCTTGATTATCAGTTGGATCGTCATTTATAGAAGTAACATAATTTCGGTCAATAACAAGAGTTTAAGAAGTATGTGGCAAGCCTCTATGATAATTAGACTCATTAGTGAGTCCCGATGCCAGTTTCGGATGCTGATTTCAAATGCTCTGGACGCGAGATCAGATTCCGCCGAAGGCATGGATGTTTGTGCTTGGCCTTCGTCAATGAGTGTAATTAAGACACTTGTGAATCAATTACACTTTAAGATGTTTTTACTCTAAGAGAACTTTATCATGCTTAAGATTTAAAATTTCCATTCCATTTAGAAATCTGGTAAGTTAGTTTGTCATGTAAACAACAATTAATATCCGCGACCCGGCAGAGGTTAGATTTGAAAATCCGTTGTTATATCTCTCGACCATAGGAACTTCGCTATGAAAACTGATACGTTTTTATACTTGTATGCAGTCTTAGCTATCGAATATTTATTTGTAGTTAACTCGTATTTTCTTTATCATGTAATTTATCACGCGTATTAATTTAAAAAGATGGTCTTCTGAGAATATCTATTACACTATGTAATCAAACGCCGCATGACAATGACATGTAAATTATTTAAATAGCATCACACACCTTCAGACACAAATCTGCTTCGTATTATTAAGATATGGATCGTTCAAAATAGCTCAGCGATTTCCAACGTGGAACCATCATAGGATGCCACTTGCGCAGCAAGTCAGTCCGTGAGATTCCCACCATTCTACATGTACAACTATATGTAATATAATTGCGAAGTGGAAGGCCCAGGTAGCAACAACAGTGCAACCGCGAACCGGTAGACCCAAGAAATTGACAAAGATTGTCGAGTGCTTGCACATGTGACCTGGAGCAATCGAAGGTCTTTTGCAGAAGTGATTGATACAGAGTTTCAGAAATTCTGCTTCCTGTATTGCTAGCACAATCACCATTCGTCGGAACTCCATTCCCTGAGTTTCCACGGTCGTGCTGCTGCTCACAAGGCAACGTTTGGAGTCGTATAAAATTCGCAGAAAATGGAGCATGGAACAGTGGAAACATGTCCTATGGACTGATGTTTATTTCGGTACTCACTCTGGCAATCAGATGGATGAATTTGGATTTGGCGGATGCTTGGAGAACGTTTCGTATTCGAGTGGGTAGCATCATGGTATGGGTCTCTTTTTCTGGTTCGAACAGGGCCACCTTTTTGTGTTAAAGGAACGATGAATGTTATTGCTTATCAAGACATCTTGGACAACTGTGCACTGCCAACATTGTGGAAACAGTTCTGGGATGAGCCTTTTCTGTTTCAACCTGACAATGCTCCTTGCCATAAAGCAAGATCTGTCTGTACACGACTAGTTTCAAGACAACAGAGTTGAAGAAATGGATTGGCCTGCCCAGAGCTTCGATCTCAATCCCACTGAACACTAATGGAATGGATTGGAACGTCGACTACAAGCCAGACCACGCCATCCTTTATCTGTGGTTGAACTAACCAGGCTCTGAGGTAGGAATGGAGGGAAATTCCAACTTCTTACTACCAAAAAGTGGCGGAAAGTCTTCCTCGAAGGGTGAAGCTTGTCATTAGAGCAAAAGGGGGGTACCACCGCTTACTAATTTCTCACATGTGAAGCGTGCGACACAGAAATTCTGGTGTCCCTAAAGTTTTGATCACATAATCTATTATAGGGAAACTGGATGTAGGGGATGTGCTCATCTATAGGTTTTTTATTGACCTTGAATCCGCCATTTTCGCTTTCATATATCAGACAACAATAATGTATAATTAATTTTTATCTCAGGTGCAAAATGAATACGTTTGCATTTGACTTTCTTGTTTATAAGCTTATTTTTTTAGCCAACGATAAAATGTATTTACGAACTAATACCTAACATGTATTTCATCATTTAAAAATAATTTACATCGCATAAATTTGCGTGAGTTGATAAATTTTATTTATGCGGTTGAACTGGTTAGGTTGGTATCAATCAGATTTTTGTCGTTTGCTTATTATGTTTTCTTTTTTAAATTTTAGAGTTTCAATAAATAAAAATGAGAACGATCAAATTTCATGTTACACTTCTAGAAATTAAAAAAATATACCTGTAACCATAAATTTTCAAACATATAAACCAAAAAAATCCCGTCAATTAATAGGAATACTCTTTAATCTTTTCAAAATTACACTCTTTAATATGATATATTCATTAATAATTACAAATATAAAAGTTAAAACCTTAAAAGAATTATTTTGTCATAATTTGATTTTTTTTTTTATTTTTTTTTTTTTAGTTTTTTTATTGCAGCAGCGGTAAACCAAACAGAGACATAATAAAATTTATGGCACTAGATGGCTAGCTGCCCCACTAAACAAGCAATAGCCCAAAAACAGGAGTTAATGAAATCAAACATTACAAAGATTGGAAAATAAAAGAAAAGGAAGAAAACTAAGGAGACACATTGTAATCAAAAGATATCAAAGTCATAATCATAAATATGCAAACGATTATTAAAAATATTAGTAATTTTAGAACGATCCAGTAAGCGTTTATAGGACAATTAACATTCACCAGCCTTATTGATGATCTGCGGCAAGAAAAATTATGTTTCAAGTCTGCAGCGGCAAGCAATTCTGGAGAGTCAATGAAACCAACAAAGATTTTTTTCAGAAATTTACAATTATAATTTCAATTAAAAACCGAAATTTATGAATTGCTATTTGATCAATACACTCCAATTTAACTGAGGAGAGCCAACTATTTTTCGAAGAAATGAAGCATATTTTTTTTAATAATTTTCAAATAAGAATCACTGTTTATACCAGTAAACCATATCAAAATGCAATTAAAAATCTTAGGAACAACTATGATATCAAATAATGTAACAACAAAATGGATATTTCTAAGTATTTTACTAAGACGATCCAGATAGCCGATTCGCTTAGAGATATCGATAAGAATCTCATTCGCGTGTTTCGAGAATGAACCATTAGCTTCATAAGTTATTCCCAGATCCTTAACATTAGTGGCTCTATAGATAGGAGAAGAATCAATAAGATACTTAAAAATAGGCTGTGGCTACGTTCACGGCTACCGTGAAGGCGTAACGGCTCACGACAGTAAGGAGTGACGTCACACTTGTTGTCGGGAGTTAGAAAGAAAAAACACGGAGAAATATTTTGTAGGGGGGG
>JAHWFO010043354.1:755809-766876 GCA_023313115.1 Rhysida immarginata | reverse complement strand
GGGGGGAGTAAATGTAAACCTTTATAACTCAAAACTGGCTCACCAAAAGCAAACAAGTTTTTTATAAGGGTCGTACAAATGAAAACGAAAATTATTTATTTTATCCAAAGTGTATATAAGGAATTTAAAAATACTCTCCAAATGCGTTAAGGCATTTATCCCGCTGTGTAACAAGGCGTGTAATTCCTTTATGGAAGAAGTCTTTCGGTTGGGTGTGGAACCATTCCAAATCCTCTTCCTTCACTTCATCGTCCGACTGAAACCTGCGTCCTTTCAGATGTTTCTTGAGATCCCCAAACACGTGAAAGTCAAAAGGGGATAAGTCAGAGCTGTAAGGTGGATACTGCATTGCTTCCCAGTTGAACTTTTTTGATGAGGCCTATCGTTGCTTTCTAGGTGTGAGGACGCGCGTTGTCGTGGAGAAGAAGCATTCCTTCTGTAAGAAGTCCAGGACGCTTGCATTTACCCATATCGTGCTGCGTTAACTGTGGTGCCCTTTTCAAGAAAGTCCAGTAAAATCGGGCCTTTGCGATAAAAAAAAACACGGTCAACATCACCTTCCCCGTGCTGTTTGCGATTGCTTTTGATTTTTACGGGGGTGGGACCCATAATGCTTCCATTGACGACTTTGACGTTTGCTTTCGGGCTGGAAATGAAAGCACCAAGTTTCATCTCCTGTAACGATTCTGTCGAGAAAACTCTCTCCTTCCTGTTCATAGCGAGTCAAATGTTTCAGGGACATGGCCATTCGAACTCTCAAGTTGTTCTGATTTCAAATGATGCGGGACCCATTATTTCTGTAGTGCAGATGGTTCCTGATAATGAAGTGAACAGTTCCACGACTAAGGCCAGTTTTAGCAATCACGACATCGATTGTCACTCTTCTGTTTTTCTTTAAGACGGGTCAATTTTGGTTCTGGAATCTCCGTGATGGCGCGGTCTGCTTGTCCAGGTCGTTGATCATCTTGCAATGATGACCGTCACTCCGAAAACCTCTTGCTCTATGCCCAAACACGAGTGAAGGTTAGGCAGTCATTACCACAGACGTTCTGCATACGATGAATTTCGGAAACTGAAACTCTTTCACGTGTCAAAAAACGAATTACTAATCTGTGTTCCTGTTTCGTTGACTCCAGTTTGTTGTTTGGACGAAGCGATCACTCGCAGAGCTTCGAAGCGCGAGCTATAGTTCTTTCTGAAGTGATGCAACAGTTGTAACCTTTTGTTCAATTTGCACGTGGGGTTTCGCAATTGCGTCCATTAGCGTCTTTCTCCTGTAATTCAGTCATCTTTGTTACCTTGTGATCAATTTCAGTTCCAAACATCACCTTTAGTTTATTAATCATTTTTTAAACTATAAAATAATTAATAATGCCAGGTAGAAGAAGCGATCGGCCAAAGAAGAGACGATTTCATGGAAATCGCTTCACGAACAATAAATCTTCTGAAAACGCTACTGAAAAAATTACTTCTTTCAGGAAGCTAAGCGCATCAGGTATTCACAACAGTTTTTGCAAGAGTGAGTTGAATTCTGAAACTAATATTAGTGGATACAGATTTATTGACTGTGAACTGGTTTCGACATTTATTAATCAATTTCCCTGTCCTCAGTGCTTTATTAATTGTGGATATGGTATCAGTGAAAATCGAAGATAAGGACTATGTAGCTGGTGGTTTTTAAAAATTGATGAAAACAAAAATAAATTGATATTTCAACTTTAAACCTAATTTTCTCAGCTTTCTTATTTTCACATTATCACCATCAGTCTTGGCGTAATATCTTTTTATAGAATTAACATATCATGAAAATTTTTTTTCAGTTTTTTCATACAAAATCAAGGAACATAATGAACTAGAATCATTGATATGTGAAAATTATAACTTTTTTGGTTTGAGTTTGAAATATGTATTAAGCAAGATAACGTGACTAAAAATGGTAGAGATATATTCATTTCCCCTCCTACCTGAATGGATAGAGCTAATTCAATAATTCTAGTTCAAAATGTAATACACATTAAATAGAAACCAGAAAAAAAAAATTCAACTCAATTGAACTAATAACTTCATCATAATGTTGACAAGAAATTTATACTAATTGGGGCTTTTTTTAACACAAAAATGCTGTTTTTTAATACACAAAAATTAAAAATTAATGTTTTTGTTAATTTAATTTAAAATTTAGGTTCATAGAAATCATATAGTAAAGGGGTGATGACCATTTTCTCTCAAGTTTTCAATTTTGCCTTTTCGAGGGGGGTGCTACGCTTAAAATAAGTGTTTTAAGGAGATTACGCTTTTACTACATGTGTCGCCATTGGTCATGCGGCCCGCAAACATTTTTGAAAACGCTTATACGGCCCTCAAGAAAAAACAGTTGCCCACCCCTGCTTTAGCATATACAGAGTGAATACAAAAGTCTGAACCCCCCTTTTATTTTTTGAACCGAAGCAGATATGTCAATTTTGATGAATCCAATGAATAGGAAGTTGTGGGTGGCCTATCCCATGGTGCACTTTTCATCATCCCAAATATGCAAATTAGGACACATTCAAAATTTATCTCAAAAACCGTAAGGGATAGAGAAAAAAAAATTGCAAACTTGTTCAGCATAAAAAAACAAACAAAACAAAAAAAATCATAAAAATCGGACCAACCAATCACCCACAATCACGTGGTGAACTGTTCGTAGCTTAAAAACAGTCAAACTGCACAAGGAAAACTGAATGTTGATATTTCCGCCATGTAAAGCATGCAAATCAAAAAATTAACATAAATTACCATAATTACATTCACTTTCATGCGAAAAAGCAAATAAAAGGCATGTTTCAGCACACAGAAGACAGAACAATTCCAGGATGGCAAGCTACACTGTTCCGGAAATGGTCAACCCGATCTTCTGCTTCGGAGAGGCAAGGAGAAACCTACATGCCTGCAGTTAGGTTGTATCGAGACAGATACTCTAACGAACGCCATCCATCTCATCAAACAATGCGTCACATTATTCAAAGATTCGAGGCTACAGAATGTTAATGCAGAAGGAGGACGACCAAGGGCACAAGGCGACGAGGATACAACAACAGTAGGTCTGGCTGCAGTTGCTGCAAATCCCCACACAAGTAGCAGAGTAAATGCTGCAGATGTTGGGTGCCATCAGAGAACTGTTCTCAACAATCTACACGCACATCATTTTCACCCATACCATAGTCATTGTCACCAGGAGTTACTGCCATTGGATTATATTGCTAGGGCCGCCTTCTGCAACTGGTTACTTACCTGCCTGGATGACAATCCAAACTTCATTCATGAAGCGTTGTGGACAGATGAAGCCCAGTTCACCAGGGATAAAGTTATCAACAGGCACAACCATCATCACTGGGCAGACGAAAACCCACGATGTCTGCGAGAAGCAACTCTTCAAGTGAACTGGGGAATCAATGTGTGGTGTGGATTGTACAATGACACTATGGTTGGACCGTATTTTTACGATGGAACACTGACTGCAGAACGCTACCGGGATGAAATTCTCAACGTGGTAGCCACAGACTTCATTGACAATTTGCCATTGGCCTAGTATCAGCGCACGTGGTTTCAGCATGATGGCGCTCCTCCACATTACGGGTTGGTCGTTCGCGAGCTTCTAAGTGAGATGTTTTGACAACAATGGATTGGCCGATGAGGACCAGTTCGTTGGCCACCCCGCTCCCCTGATTTTACACCACTTGACTTTTTCTTGTGGGGATACCTGAAGGACAAGGTTTATGCTACGCAGCCCGCCTCACTGGAGGATGTTTTGCCGATGTTTTGGCGTCAGTTAGGTTCCGTGCCTAATTGTGTTATGGTGCCCACGGTCGTCACATCGAGCATTTTGTTGATTAACTTTTTTTTTAACTGTTTGATGTAACTTGTTTGTGCAATGTGACTGTTTGTAAGCTACAAACAGTTCACCACGTGATTGTGGGTGATTGGTTGGTCCGATTTGGATGATTTTTTTGTTGTGTTTGTTTTTTATGCTGAACAAGTTTGCAATTTTTTTTCCTTTATCCTTTACGGTTTTTGAGATAAATTTTGAATGTGTCCTAATTTGCATATTTTGGATGATGAAAAGTGCACCATGGGATACGCCACCCACAACTTCCTATTCATTGGATTTATCAAAATTGACATATCTGCTTCGGTTCAAAAAATGAAAGGGGGGGTTCAGACTTTTGTATTCACCCTATAGAAGGTGCTCTCTCACATCTTTTAGAGTAAACAAAATTTTCAAAAACAGATAAAGAAATAAATATACCTTAATTTAAATTAGTATTTTAAATTAATTATTTTAGTCAATGTGGATAAAGATAGTAGTTTTATATAATGACTTTTTTCAGTTTTAACCTGAATTTTGTAAAACATCATATAAAAATCGACATCGTAAATGGTACATTAGAAACATTATTCTTTTGAAAACTAATATTGAAAAAAAATCACGCTGATTCTGTTAATTAATGTTCAGTGTTCATTCCTTAATAAGCACTTTAAGTTTTGTTAACAACTTTTTCTCATTAAAATTCTCAGATATTGATTTGTCGGGATTGCTTAAAAAAGAAAAAAATCCCCAAAAGAGACCGCAACGACCAGACGACATGAAAGAAGCTAAAGACGGACGTCAAATGATGAAACGGGACACCATCACTTTCAAAAGAACAAGCGAAACGACCTGAAATGAGCAGAAGGGGAAAACAAGCTATCTTCATTATGTTAAAAATTTATTCCCCTTCCCTGCTTTTCTAAAAATAAAGATATAACTGCTGCCGTAATTTCCAAGTTACGAACAAAAACTCTACCATTATCTCTTTCCAGGAAAAAAATCAATCCCCTCCTCTTGAATTCTTCAAAATGACGAATTAACTGAAGAATCATTTTCTTTTCAAAATAATGTGAATTTTATATAGAGATTCTTGAACTTCCTTTTCTTTAATTAACCTGGCAGTAAGCGTAAAAAATTTTTATCTATAGAACTTTAGTATACATGTTTAAACGTAATTTCATCATCATAATGCCGTAATATCCCCAAGAGAATAGAGTGCACCGAGAGAAGATAGACTGCGCTAAATCACTCCAATCAAATGACATCAAATATCTCTATTTAGTTCGCCAAGTATTAAACACAATACCTAATCTAACCCTAAACACAAATCATTTTTCATCCATCGTCATTCTTTCCTCACACAGGAGATACCATTTAAAACGTTACTAGGAGAAGCAACCGGCGTCGTTCAGAGAAAAATGAAGGGTTATTTTAAATATTTATGTATATAGAAATTAAAAGATACACTGTATTCCCGCGCGAAAGACTTGCAGTTATTGTTCATACTTCTTCACGGAACAATCGCAAAGGTCATCATTAAACAAAGCAAGCAACATTGTCACAATTTTTTAAAGCTGGCAAAAATCCCATTCAGCTCCAGGTAAATTGAATTTTAAAAATAAGCTACAATGTAAAGGAAGAAAGAAAAAATAAAATCCTTTCTTAGCAAGCATCTAGAAGCCAAGAGATATATACTTGCCAAATTTCAAATTTATAGGCTTCATAGTTTTGGAGATTTCGTGATGAATGTATGAATGAATGAATGAGTGAGTAAGTGTATGTATATATATTTGAATGTATACGAGTTCGTGAGTTAATTAGTTTCAAACACAATTCGTATACGAGAAGAAATAAGCCAAGAAACTGTGGACACAATTATCAACCAAACGACGACATCAATTATCCCTTCATCAGTGAGCGTAACCGCCAAAATGTACATCTGAGGCATTAAAATTATTTTTGTGGTTTTGTGGTTTCGTGTGACGAACTAACATGTTCTCCTTTATTTATAGTATTTGATTGATTGATGAGATATATATGTGTAGTAAAGATTTACATAAAAACTAGATGGAACTTGCCAAAATTTGACGATAAACAACTGTGTGGTTTCATAAACAATCATAAACAATCCTCTCCACAAAGACATCACAATCAAGAACTTTGCTAGCATTGATGATCAAATTAACGACAATTACAACAATTGACCTTTATCCCCTGTATCGTGATTGGTTGCCACTAAACGTCACTGATTTTTTTACAAAATGCAAATGGCGGACACTGGACGTGTTAACGGCATCTGTTGACTATATCTTAAGTGAAAGTTTTAATTGTTGTTGTTTGATTTGATGATTTCCAGCTCGCATCTCCCTCTTCCAGGAGACTAGCCGCATGGGATGAAAGGATGATGATGAAAATAGACAAACACAAACATCCATGCCCTTGGCGGGATTCGAACCCGCAACTCGCTGGTTACGAGAGCGGAAAGACTTGCGCCTCAACGCTCTCGGCCACCGAGCCAGCTTGTTGTTGTTTAAAATTTTTCTTGCTATGGTTAAATATTGTTGTATTCCCAATTGTCAGAATGAGGAGAAAGAAATAAACATCATTAGAAAATAATTTTATAGGTAATTTGGAAATGACTATGAAATTAAAATTATGAAAGGTTATCAGTAAACATTTAAATCATTATATTTTGCAAATTTCAGGTTAATAATGTATGTTAAATTAATAAAGATAATAATAAAAATCTTTAAAGTAGTAAAAACCTATGAAAAATGTAAAAAAAGTGAATTTTACTCAAATCACAAATGCTTACAACACGACCAAGGGACGCCATTTTTTATGTGGTCACATGGGTAGTCAAGGCTACGAATGCTAAGCAAGTGTGTGAGAACGAGAGTTTATGATAAAGGTCAATTAATGACGACAACAATGATCAACAACGACGCATGCGCAAAAGTGCCGCTTTTTTTCTTAAAAAGTGCTTTGCATTTTAATTTATAGGATTATTGCTCAGACAACAATGGTCAGGTGACTTTTCAGTTCCGGTGTGTTCTTCAAGCCAGCGCCAACAACGCTTAAACGTGCGTCAACAATGCAAAACTGTTTCCGTGACGAACTTTATTTATAGTTTGATATAGATTTTAATTTTTATCGAACTCTAAACATAACGTGAACAATGAAATATAAGGCTTATCGATCCGTTTGTGTGAGCCTTTGGCGTCATCTAATGTTGACTAAAATAGAAAAGTTTTTAATTTTAATAATTTTTGATTGTTCATTTAAAATTTAAATAATAAAGATCACCTAACTAAGATGGACAAACTGTAAAAGAAAAAGAAAAAAAGTGAAAAAACACTTTTCCAATAAAATACTTGATTCATTGTTTCCCTCACATTGTATTGTATCAAAGCCAGCTACATAGCCGACGAGAAAGACAGGCCTGGGCCAACACCTCCTAGAGAGAAGACCTGCGGACAAAACGTGTATACATTGTTACGTCATCATCATACATTAAGCCAAATTTAGGGCTTATAATTGATTGAAATACTATTAACAATAGCCGCTTGATGATGATATAACAATGTGTACACCTTAGTAGTCTGAGCAACAAACCAATTTCATTGTCTCCATCTTAGATTTTAACAACCAGTATTTTTTCGTTTGTTGGAAACGATGAAGTTTGAATTGTTGCTCAGACTACTGCGGTCAGGTGACTTTTGAGTGCCCAGGCCTGTCTTTCTCGTCGAATACGAGCCAGCTAGATAAACAGGCCCTGAAGCGAAAAAATCACCTGACCATCTTAGTCCAAATAACAATGTAATATTCATTGTTTTTAACAAACGAAAAAAATACGAGGTGCATTCAAGTTCGAAGGTCTCCAAATTTTTTTCTGACAAAATACTTAACCCAGAAAGTTTTAACTACGGCGTAATCACCGTGAAGTCGAACACATTTTTTACAACGGCGGCGCATGGCTGCTGAGAACTCTTCTTTAGGGGTATGTTTTGCCCACTGTTAAATCGCTGAAGCAACGGCAGCTCGGTTGGGAAACGAGCGGCCACGGAGAGTGTCCTTCATGATTGGAAAAAGCCAGAAATCGCTAGGAGCAAGGTCTGGTGAGTATGGAGCATGGGAAACCACATCAAAGTTGTTATTTTGAAGAAACTGCTGAGTTAGGAGTGCCCGATGAGCAGAGGCGTTGTCTTGATGAAAAAGCACTTGTCCAGTCTTGTTTGGTCTTTTCTCATGCAATGCTGAATTTTGTTCTCAAAACATTCTCATAAATTAGCTGTAACAGTTGTACCCTTTGGAACACAATGCGTGAGGATTTCGCCTTCGCTGTCCCAAAACATGGCCACCATAACTTTCTCAGCAGAGGCTGTGACTCGAAATTTTTCGGTGGCGGTGAATCAGTATGTTTCCATTGTGAAGACTGGCGTTTCGTTTCGGGGTTAAAAATGGAATCCACGTCTCATCCAGCGTCACAACTGATGAAAAGAAAGCACCGTTCATTGCTGCATCAAGTGTCAACATCTGCTGAGAAATTGCCTCCTGCGCAGACTTGTGTTTGTCGGTCAGCATTCGTGGGACCGACCTTGAAGAAACTTTCCGCATTTTCAGCTCATCATGCAAAATGGACTCCACAGATCCCACGGAAATACTATGTTTAGAGGCAGTATCACGCACACTTAAGCGACGGTCTTCCATAACAATTTGTTCCACACGAGCAATCATGGCTTCCGTCCGGCTGATTCGTGGTCGAGGCTGCTTCGGTTCATTCTCACATGATTCTCGACCTTCTTTAAACTTTCGCACCCATGAACGCACATTTTTAACATCCATAACGCCTTCATCGCATATCTCACTCAATTGGCGATGAATTTCGATGGGTGTTTCACTCCGCAAGTGCAGAAAACGAATTATTATACGTTGATCTTGTAAACTAAACTTCGCCATTTTAAGTATATGAAATATCGTTCGCGGCAACGCGCACGATATTCACGCCATTCAGGGTATAGTGTGGCCATCTATGTTACTAAAGACGAAATATTTCCCGCAAAATTTTAAAAGCATCCGGATCTTTCTACTTACTCTCACTGCAGAGAAAAAAATTTGGAGACCTTATAATTTGAACGCATCTCGTACTGATTGTTAAAATCCAAGATGGAAACAATGAAAGTTACATTATTGCTCGGACTAAGATGGTCAGGTGACTTTTTCGCGTCAGGGCCTGTTTATAGCTGGCTTTGGTATTGTACTAAATATACAAGGTGTTTCTAGGGAGATGGCTGAAAATTAACAGCATGATTCTACGTCCCAAAATAAGCAAAAAGTTCATTTTCGAAAGTATTTAAGTTAAAGTTTATAAGAACTATACCGTTAAAACGAAAAGCCGAATCGACCTGATAAAATAGGCGAAGTTTTTAACAAACTTTGGTGGCATTTTAACCCCTATAAACTTACCAAAACACTACTGAATTTTCTCTTTTCCACCATAGGAAAGATAGTCCCGAACTGCGGACTAGGGTAACTGCTCTAACCAAGCCTAAAAGATATGTAAATAGCGCACTGCTCTCATGGCTTCGGTGGCGCAATTGGTTAGCGCATCAGCGGGATGAATTGAAGGTTACTTGTTGGAAACCAGACGGTGGAATTTTCTTTCCCTATTTTTCATTAATAATTTAACATCTGACGTGTTGCGTATGATAAAAAACCTCTTAAGATATACACTGAGTGTCCAGATTATTATGATCACCTGACGTTTGTATGCAAATTAGCTATGATTTCGCGCTGAAGTTGCCAGAACGCCAGATCATTATAATCAGGGAAGCAGGTTGTTTACCACGACAATAGAAGTGATTTGTTTCTGAAGATGTGGGTAAACGATGCGATTTAACAAACTTTGAACGTGGGATGATTGTTGGCACTCGGAGTATCAATAAAACAGCTGCATTCGTTAAATGTTCAAGAGCAGCTGTTGTTGGTGTTTAAAAACTGGATTGTCATCCGGAAAACTGGGTCGGAACGTGCGAATTGTCGCCGTCGCGGCTAGTCAATATTCGAGCTGAACGGAGAGTGGCAAGACCGATACAATACAACAGAAGGGCAACACTGCATCAAACTAGTGCAGATCTTAATCAGAGATTCTCTCAATTGATCTCTGAACGCACTGTTCGTATATTCATGGAGATATAAAGGTTTCTTTAAAAAAATCGAAATGTTTTCATAAGCTTTTTGTTTATAACATGCAGGGTTTTCAACCCAATCTAATGCCATTTTCAGTAAACTTGACAAACTACAGTAGAGTCAAACCCTGCACTCAAATTATAAAAATACTTAATATTTGATGGAATATGAACATTTGTACTAAATAATGTTTAACTACGCATGTGCAAGCGTTACCAAAATGTCTTTTGCATAATTTATTAGCCAAATGTATAGAGCTACTCTTGAAAAAAGCCCAAGCGAATATCGTGAAAATTCATAAAGATATCTCCGATAGAATGAGTTGAATTTCAGTTGCTCTCAAAAATAAACAAAACGATACGGGATTTTCTCCAAATTTTTTTATATGGACGGACACCAGTATCAACTTCTTTTTCTTACGCTGACATAATCTCAATATGAGGTCAATATGTCTTCATATTAGCATAAGGAGAATACGTCTGGTGTCCGAACCAAAAATAAAAATTTGGAGAAAACCCATATTGTTTTGCTTATTTTTGAGAGCAACTGAAATGTAACTCTTTCTATCGACGATATCTTTCTGAATTTCCAAGATATTTGCTTGGACTTTTTACAAGAGTAGCTGTATACATTTGGCTAATAAATTATGTAAAAGACATTTTAGTATCGCTTGCGCATGCGCAGTTAAACATTATTTAGTAAAAATGCTCATATTTCATCAAATATTAAATATTTTTATAAATTCTGATTGCAGAGTGTTGTCTCTACTGTAGTTTGTCGAGTTTCTTGAAAATGGCATTGCATTGGGTTGAAAACCCTGCATGTTATGAACAAAAAACTTACGAAAACTTTTCGATTTTTTAAAGAAACCTTAATATCTCCATGATCTTAAGTGCTATACTCATACAAATGAACACAGATAAGTAAAAGAAGCCTCATAATCAAATGCTACAGCTACAACATATTTCAGGAATTACGTATTTTTTACATGGTGATCCCATACGGGTAATCCCACGTCAATTCAGGCA
>JAHWFO010043354.1:709186-740809 GCA_023313115.1 Rhysida immarginata | reverse complement strand
ATTCTTGTTAGATATTGTAGCCACACACCAAATTTCTGAGAGATTAATGTAATCAACTTTAGATGCGGATTATAACTTAGATGCGAGTGTTCTTAATGTTAAAGGGCTTTAAAAATTCCTAGTGTTTGTGTTCTTGACAGTAAACAAATTAACTTAAGCTAATAACGTTGATAAGATTTTTCTACAAAATAAACAACGCGACTTCTAGTCTTAACGGTTTAACACATCAGGCCGACTTTCGCATGTCCGCATTGGCAGGCGTTGAGCCACCACTAGAACATATTATCCAATGTCAGCTTAGATGTCACGAGAGATTGCACTCATGAGTTTAGAATAAAATTTTAAAAATTAGAAAATTTAGGGGCTTTTTTTAGATTAACCCTTATGATATTCTGATTTAATATTGCTTATGCAGAATATTATGCAGTTTACGCTTATGCCACCTCTAAAAAAAACTATTTTTTTTCTATTTTGTAAGGGCATGCTGTCAAAGCACCACATAGGTGATTATCATGGTGTATTTTGAAAAAGCATTTTTCTGCTCACAATAGAGAATGTTTATTTATCGAATTAGAATCATATCTATTGTAGTTTGTGAATATTGGCTCGTAGTGCTGGTTTTCTCTATTATTGGCCTCTACCACTACTACTGCAATTAGCAAACATGCTCGAATAGCCTTTCGACCATGACCATCGTAACCTATAGTCTTCCCAAGCATGCGACTATAAATTAGCATTTACGATTTGGAACTGCACGTGGAGTAATTGAAGCGAAAGCATTTTTGCGTACTCGGAAAAAATATCGTTTTTTAAACTTCGTCGATTTTTAATTGAAGTCGATAGAATCATTTTAGTTTAAATTTTTTCACGTTTTTTTTCAACGACTCTAGTAAAAGTGGTGCTTCAATATTTGTTCCTGTTATTATTTACTTCGACTAAGAGCAGCTATACACGTTTTCCCATTATCCGAGTCCCTCTTGTCGTATTTCTGTTATTGAAGCAAACCTTATGATTGATTGTTTCAAAAGGTTTGAAAAATAACGGGACTGTTTGTCAAAACTTTTGAAAAGCTGATGGAACTCATCTTCTGTTTTCCAAGGTCGACAGCACCGACTGAAAGAGTTTTCCCCCCTAAGATGAAAAATATTTGGTCTCTTGATCGGAACAGATTTTTAACCGAAAACAATAAATGTTTATTTCAAACAGTGTTTTCTGTATATGCATGAGGTATTATGACATGACTATAAATGACACTGCTTTTTTAAAGAAAGTTCATTTCTCATATAAAACATCAATAGTGCTAAAAATATGTTTAAAGTTAAATGCATGCCTAAATGTTAAATATTTGAATAATTTCGGTGACGCAAATATCGAATTTTGATGACAGGGGTACGAATTTCGATTACAGCGTCATTGTCTTCCGATTGCAGTCTTTTGCCTTCATTGAAGGCCCTTCAAAGATTATAGTCACGGAATACGGAAGCGAAGCTTTTACAGTTTCCTATATTAGGGTTTGGTAACACTTAATCACCCGATAGTTCACCACCCAGCGGTTAAACACCGACATTTAATCACGTCGATGTTTAATCACTTGACAGTTAATCACCGGATATATAATCACGTGATTGTTTAATCACCGACGTTTAACCATCACAAAAATACGTCCCAATATAAATATTATGGAATGCTATTTTCACCTTAGTCAAAGTATCGTACGTAAAGTTATGGAAATTGGTATGAAAGTTAACTAGGAATCAGATGACGACTTAAGAATGGCCATTTGTTGTTTACCAGCCTTGGCCATGATACATTCAGCAGATGTTACTGAAGCTTTCCTTATACTAGCTGACAATATGCCAAACCATGAAAAAATTCCAGAAATTTTATCGTATTTTGAACACAACGTATATTGGAGGCAGGCGGCGAGCAGTACGTGGTGAACATTACAATCCCGCCATCTTCTCAATTGAAACGTGGTACCATTTTGAAACAGCATCAGAAGGAATAGCTAGAACTACAAACACTGCTGAAGGTTGGCATTATGGATTACAGGCACTTCTTCAATGCTACCATCCGACACTATGGTCTTTCATGAAAGGAATCGAGAAGGATATACACATGCAACGAACGCCATTTTTTTCAAGGCATCGCAGGTTCACAACCAACTGTGCCAAAAAGGATATCAGGTACAAAAACAACGTGCCAAAAATACAGTGGATCGCTATTCAAGAATTTTAGTTTATTTGCAATGTATTGCCCATTTATCTTATGTTTGATTAAATTCTATTTTTTTAAAAACTGTTCTCCTCATTTCATGTTTTTAGTGGTTCAACGTCCGTGATTAAAAAATCACGTATTTTATTGGTGGTTAAACGTCGGTGATTTAACAATCACGTGATTATATGTCCGGTGATTAAATGCCAAGTGATTAAATATCGACGTGATTAAATGTCGGTGTTTAACCGTCGGGTGGTGAACTATGGGGTGATTAAGTGCCAGTACACCTATATTAGCTTTATACTCCTATTGGTCAGGCACATCACCGTGCGTAGAAATACGAAAGTAGTTTCGTTGCTTAGCAACAACCCCACAATGTAAACAAATGTTGAAGAATAAGAAACTAAACCATCTTGTCCGTTTTTATTAGAATTAAGCATTCCAGTTATTCTGAAAATGAATTGATTTTATTTTTGTAATAAAATTTAAAATAAATAAAAAATAAAGTTAATTATAATTGGTTTGTAGAGTGTTTTATAGATTATAAATTAATTATAATAGTTTTATTTTAAACTGGTTAGGCTCGTTGCTACGGTTGAATATTTTTCATTATAATTTTTTTAAATCTTCATTTAGAGTCAATAACAAAAGTTTTATAATTTGTTTTAGTTTATTTTTTAAAATTAATAATTTTATTATTTATTACAATAATTCGTTGAAGTGAATTAATTGAAAAATTTCATAAATTTATAAACTTCAACAATTGATAAATATAAAAACGAAATCAAGGAAACACTAAAATGACAGGCTTAATAAAATTTCAAAATGACACTTTAACTTCATTTTGAAATTTTATTGAATCTGTCATTTTAGTGTTTTCTTGATTTACTTTTTTTTATTTATCAATTGTTGAATTTTTAAAATTTATGAAATATTTCTTTATTTAATGTTTATTTATATAATAATTACAGTAAATATGAATGGTTGTTAATTCTTTAAAATATATTGTTATAAAGAAACTAAAACATAATATTTTTTTCTTGTGGACAATATGTTACTGGCATGAAAAGAGCCAGTGTTCGTCGGGCTCAAACTGATTTCAGCCATAGCTTCAGCCATCCTCACAGGAACTGTGTTCGTCGCGCTCGAACTGCTTTCAGTTCAGCCATAGATTCAGCCATCTTGGCCGAATTCCGGTTAAAATTCCAGGACAAAACAAATTCCAGTTTTTATGCGTTTTAGTCTCGCTCGTTTTTTTCACTGTTTTTTTCCATAAAGTTTTTTATCTTTTAAATCGTTTTTAAGCCAAAAATAAAAATTAAACCAACAAATGACGTCGGCACTACTTCATGTTGCGCATTCATTCCTTTCTTTGGAATGCGTTGTTCGGCTTCAACCAATAGGAGTTAGGCCAAACTTGGGGTTGGTCGGAGTATAGTGGCGCCAATTTCCTTTGCAACGGATGGAGTGGCACTCCGGTATCCAT
Organism: Rhysida immarginata; assembly: GCA_023313115.1. Taxonomy (NCBI): domain Eukaryota; kingdom Metazoa; phylum Arthropoda; class Chilopoda; order Scolopendromorpha; family Scolopendridae; genus Rhysida; species Rhysida immarginata. Next base: position 737,106 of record JAHWFO010043354.1, on the reverse strand, counting down.
GGCGACGCCCATGATCTCTTTCCGGTGTTCCACAACTTCCCTCCTTCGGAATCTATGCAACGCTGCACGAGCGGCTCTTCCCACCCTATTTCTGATTATTTTTAAACTTTCAAGGTGTAGTTTTTTAATTGATCGGATGTAAATACAAAATAGAGTATGATGAAAATAGGATACAAATACATGCAACCACGAGATACGGATGCGAAGCTCATTACACAGAATAATGCAAATGAGATGAAACTTTTTTCTTTGTTCATTTTAGTGCCCTCTGCGATATTCTATAAGTTCTAAATCACCGTGTAAACAATGATGTATACAGCAGTGATTTAATTTTTTCTTATCTGACATGTTAGTGTTTTTCAGGTTAATTATAACATGTTGTTTTTAAATTTGAAAACAAATTGATTATAGTCGGGAACCCTTTGACTCTGGTCGTAAACACTTTGTTACTTTAATATTGAACAAGTAACTTAAAGAAGGGATGCATTTTATTCTGCCGAAAAAGAAATAAAAAATAAAACATTTGATATTTAATATGGTACAATTCAAACAAATATCTGGAATGGCCAGCTTGCTTTATTCAAATTACGGATTCGAAAAATTTAGTATTTTTAACATCCAATAGGATTTTTGATATTTCATTAAATTCAAGTCTGAAGTATCAATTTCAATTGAGATATATTATTTAAAATTTCAAATCCTACTATCCTGCATAATCATTGAAATCGATTTTTTTTTAAACTTATGAGAATAATATCATTAAAACGAACTAATGTAAAAATGTTATCAAATCTGAAAAATATATGGGAAGAACAACGTTAATGCGTACATATTTTAGAGATACGAAAAGTTTATTTGACTTTCAAAACGCCAGCATTGTCTAAGTACTGTTCCCTTTATTGTCTGAAATCTAATTTTAAGTTGCCAGGAACAGCCAATTCAGATAATATGGGGGGACGGAGCTTTGTTGTAGCAGTGTTTTTTGTTTTTTTTTGTAATTCATGAACAATCAATTAGTAAACAATTTCTACTATTTTTTTTTTTTTCAAAACAGAAAAATCCATCATGAGAACTTTGCAGAAAGGAAAAAAACAAAACAAATTTCATTGCGATGATGAATTTTTAAATTGATTCATCCTGAATTTTAAAGTCATTCCGGCATCTCCAGGTAACATTCTTAAGTGGTAACAAAGGGGAACTTGATTTTTAATGAGACTAAAGGAGAACTCCCAACTAATCCTTTTCCCGAAAGAGCCCGTTTCAACAGACAATCCCGTACAGCCTCTCGTATACTGACGTTAAATAAAGAAAGTTTAAAACTTCTTCGAAGCTCGATCGAATCAAAAATCTTGCCGCGCTGAAAATATTCGATAGCTAATTTTAACACAACTTCGGATTTCTACTCTTAAGAAACTATACAGGGCGAGCAAAAACAACGTCTCCGCCTACAACTCTACACTTAGGAACATCTTTCCTTCGTTTAGATTATTTCCTAAATAAAGATTTAAAAGGAAATTAAACTAGCTTTAAAAATAACAAACAGCTAAATTGTAGACTGAGTTCAGTATTTTTGCTATAATAACTAAAATCAATAAAATATATAAATAATATATACAAGAATCTAAAGCACAAATAAGCTATGCCTTCAAACAAAATTTTCCCTACATATAGTTTTACAATAAGTTTTATTTGCTTTGAATTATCCATATATCCAAATCAAGTGCTATCCAAAAGTCTGAAATTTTTAAGACCCTCGCGAATGAGTACAAAACAAACGTCATTTTAGGTACTGCTTCATCATAAACTTTGTTGAGCTTCGCGGTTTCGAGCCGAGGAAAAACGTTTATTTTTAGTCAGCACTTTTCCAGTGTTGTGTTTGCCTTGCGCTACTATTTCGCATGACAAATGTGATAGCGCAGCATGTTTATATCAAGCTCTGCTTTATACTTGGTTAAACAGCTTTAGAAACCACTATCTGTTAAAGCTAGCATATGGTTACAAAATTTAAGACGAGAAGACCGATTCAAACATGAATAGTGGTCGATGATGATGACAGCGAGGAACTGGCCGCATGAACCGCCACTTTACTAGAAAATGGCACAGAAGTACTGTTGCGATTCTGAAAAATAGTAGATATACATTTTTCGGATTAATGTATGGCATGTGTCAACGGTTTTGTCCCTGTAAAAATAGGGATTTCCATCGCACATTTCAAAGTTGACATCCATATTCGAAAATAGCGTGGGTTTTTTGTTTTCTTTTGGAAATAGAATAACCATAAAAACCTCTTCACATAAAACTACAACAATTCTTTCATTGAAAATACCCTGTAAGATTTATATTTTAGAAATTGCCTACTGGTTCAGTTTGATGAGACACACTATACAGGATGGTCCATTTAAATGTAGACACAGAAATATCGCGAAACAAAGCATTGCACGAAAAAATGTCCAAAATCAAAAGTGAATTACTTCGTGGGGGAAATATTTAGCCCCCTCCTTTCCTTGTGAGGTGAGCGGGGGGGGGGTAACTTTGAAATCTTAAATGATATGTTCAAATTGTATACAATACACTACATGATCAAAGGAGTTGGGACACCCCTGTGAAGACATGGGGTGTTTCTCCTGAACTAGACTGGGCCCGCTTATCAAGGTGGACGGAAACCTCCATGCTGATGGCTACAGGACCATTCTGGAAAACGGGGCACTTCCAGCGCTGTATGAACACTTTGATGACGGGCCGTTCCTCTGCCAGCACGACAATGCGCCTTGCCACAAAGCAAGATCCATATCCCACTGGTTGAAGAACTGGATTGGTCCGCCCAGAGTCCTGATCTCAACCCCATCGAACATCTTTGGGACGAATTGGAACGACGTGTGATAATCCAGGATGGTTCGCCCTACATCTATCTAGGAACTGACCACGACACTCCTCGAGGAATGGAGGTCAATATCTGTGGACACATACCGTAAACTTGTGGATAGTATGCCATGTAGGGTGGAGGCAGTGATTGCAGCTCGGAGTGGTCCTACACACTACTGATTAAAGCTTTTAGCGGCTTTACTGTAGAGCAACAGGTGTCCCAACTTCTTTGATCATGTACTGTATTCGAGAAATGTTTTATTCTTGGTGTTTTATCAATTGATCCAGCCGTTTAGGAGATAGAGGCCCTAAATGTGTGGAACTTTTAATGTTTTGAACCCAATTATATCGATGAAGACAAAGAGATAGAGAGTGGGTCCTACAAAAATTCCTATTCTATTTTTAATGGTCTTTAAGAATCCGAAGTCAGAATTTCAAAAATCTAATATTTTTCAATACACACGCACAGACGCTGCCTCCATAGGACTGCTGCCCCCAAGACTTTGCTCAAAAAGTAGTTCAAGACTTTTTGAAATTCTGACTTTGGATTCTTAAAGACCATCAAAAAGTAGTTCAGGAATGTCTGCAAGACCCACCCTCTATCTCTTTGTCTTCATCGATAAAATTGGGTTCAAATTTTAAAATTCCACACTTTCAGGGCCTTTATCTCCTAAACGGTTGGATCAATTGAAAAAACACCAAGAATAGAACATTTCTCGAATATTGTGTACAATCTGAATATACCATTAAAAATAGGGGTTCCTATTTAAGATTTCAAATATATCCCCGCGTTCCCCCTCCCTCAAAAGAAGGGGGAAGGGGGCTAATTTTATGGCTAATAAATTTCCTCCGCGAAGTAATTCACTTTTGATTTTGGACATTTTTTCGTACAATGCTTTGTTTTCGAGATATTTCCATGTCTATACTAAAATGGACCAACCTGTATAATCTTTATTTCTGCGTACATCTTCCCCATTTGGGCATTCCCCATTCTCGATAGGTTTGAGATCCGTTGAGAAAGATGGCCAGGGCAGTACTTAATCCATTTGCCCCTTTTTTAGAGGCAAACTACTCAAGCCTTAGCTTTATGCACCGGTTCAGTGTCTTGTTGAAAAATCCAATTGTTTCCGGCCATTTTTCAACTAAACACAGGAAACTGTTTAGAGATCATAGCTACATATCTTACGGATGATCATACTGTATGAGCCATCCGTCCACTGTTATTTTTAATTCCAATGGCACCCCAAATCATGAGTGATCCATCATCGATCTTTTCTTCTTTGGAAATAAAGGATCTAGAAATAGCAATATAGTAGCGTCTTTTAATCTAGCCAGCGCGTTTCGAAATATAATTTCATCTTCAGACAACCGAACAGTGAAGTGTGCATTTGTTCAGGTGGGACGTAAGCAGTGCTTACACGAGTCTCACTCTTCCGGAATAAATTCCACATGAAATACACTGAAATAGGCTAGAAGCCTGACTAACCCAAAGTGGTCTTCCACATTTCATCTTCAGGCCCACGCCGCTAAATATATGGTAACTGTCGAAAAATAGCAAATCACTGATTGGTGGACTAACAAGCCAAATGAACAACAAAACGAATAACAAATCCAAGGAATTATATAAAAATAGAAATTAAAACAATTATGATTGGTTAAGACATGAGGATGTTAAATTTCTTCCAGTTGGACATTCTATAATGTTATTGACAATGTCTTTTCTTCTTTTCGCAGCTAGTGGAAATAGTAACTAGTTTGTTAAACTTTAGCTTCATCTCGTCAGAAAAGACCACCTTGTCTTATACAGATTTCCAAGACATATGCTGCAAGTTTGTTTATGTCGTTCGGTGAGCCTTGGTTTTCGCAGCGATTTTCTCCTTTGTAAACATCATGACATTGTGTCTCATTAAGAAATTGCTAAATGGATCTTGAACTTGCTTCTAAAGAAGATGACTGGACCTTTATTTGCCTAGCAGAGAGATGAGCTGACGTCACCTTCGGTCTTCACTATCTGCTAGTTTTTCTATACGTATCTTGGTTGTAGAGGTAATTTTTTGATCCCTCCACACTTTTATTAAGCCTACGTGCTATGACTCTGTCGGAAATTCTTTCACTGTGAAATGCTGTTATCTGTCCAATTTCATATTTCGTTAAGTTGTGTTGTTCGACCCAGTTTTTGTAATCTAGAGAAACCTATAGTTCACACACACTTTGAAATAGGTAAACGTACATTGCAAATAGGATATATTGAAACATTAGATAATTAAAAGAAGCTCGTTCACAGTATGTATCTGGGAGTGAGGTTATACTTTTTGCGCACTTGAAAAGTGACATTTCTGTAAATACCATTGTCTTTCTTTATCTTTCAAATATTATTTTCAGGTTAGTAATGAATGGTTTCAGTGTTTTATCACAGATAACATTTTCAGGCATTTATTGTTATCTATGCTTTCCAGATTCACGAATAATTCGTGAGGCTAAACTTTCAGCGCAGACTGTATCATTAATTGATAACAAAAAAAATTAGAAAATTAAAGACAAACTGCAACCTAAAAATAGATATGAATAACGGGACAAAATTTAAAAAATAATTTACCAAATCAGATATTTAAACAAATTAATAGACATTTGTAAGAGCAAACCTGCATTTAACGGCAAGAAATGCCTTTATCTTCCCCTCGTTTGATTTTGAGTTGCACGATTTTTATATAGATTTCTAATAGGAATTTTGACATTGACGCAAAACATATATATCAAACATTATAAAAAATAAATATGCCATTTAAGAGTAATCGTATGGTATTTAAGACTAATCGTTGACATTTACATAAAAATTAAAGGCTATGAATAAAGAACATACAATGGAATCACGTTGTATATAGTTTAAACTTAATGGTATTTTTAATTTAAGTTGAATTAAATTCTGCTTCATATCTGCTTTTTACTTTAGGATCAGAGTTTTACGTGTTAGAAGAAATCCATTCACTAGAGCTAATTTTATAATTTGTTTGTCATCGATTACACAAAGATTACACTTCTGGCACTCCGAACTTTAAGTTTAAGAAATGAAAGCGCCTTTGTCCCTGGCGATGTTTGACAGAGTAATGTGAAAAGAGACAAGAGAAATGGGATCCTTACGTAGACGTTGTCAACTCTGACGGGCGAGATGCCGATGACGGTGGCGATGGCGATGCGACACTCTTGACGGATTTCTTCGCGAACGACGTTGCTCACGGTGATATCGGGAGCTGCAAGGAAAAGGGGAAAATATAAAAGGAGAAGGGAAAAAAAAGGAAATGGGGTCTTTAGCAGTGGAAGAGAATCATACAACCCAACAACAAGCCGCTCAAGGGCAACCAGAATGCGTTGCCATGACCACCCAATGTGACAGAAATAGAGGTGATGCAATGAAAAGCCATTTTTATAAAATACCATTCACATTGAATTAACATGGAGAGTAAGTTGTTGACTGCAACTGTAAGTTTCCGACGGAGTGATTTTCCTTAGGGAGAACGATGAACTGAGACTAAAACTTGTTTACCAATCCGTTCCTTCCTTCTACCCATTGATCAATTTAGCAGTAGGAATTTTTTTTATTTGCTCTGCCGTTGTTGTCGTCACTTCTACCATTGTTTTCCTTTCCTGCTGTACTATCTTCTGATTTGCGCTCTGATGTATTTTTATTTACTACTTTCTTTACTTAATTCCCTTGCTCTCTTATTTTCATAGTAAATGAAATTAATGTGATGCAGAAAACCACATTAAACACACCAAAAGTGATATCAATAAAGTAAGAGTAGAATTAATGGGAAGCATATGGACTGGCTTCCCGTTTTTTGCATTAAATTGTTTCCCTGCGGCCATGCATTATTTACTTTGTCGCGAAAGATTCAATATCGTCGAACTAATTTATTGATGCAGAAAAATGTTTATTTAAAAAGGAAAAATATTTTAGCTTAATTTATACACAATTCGGTACATTTCGTAAGAGGCTGATTTTTGCTTATTACAAAGTATCCTTTCCGGTCAGGAAAATTTTCATAAAATTTGAGAGTTAATTTCCATCGATAATTTGCAAATTGTTCTGGCAACATCCGTCGAGCAATTTTAAAAGACAAATGAGCCTTGAGTTAATTTATCCATTAGTAAATTTAACATAGCTGAAATTTATATCATTCATGTAATGAACAGACCAGAAGTTATTGTTCATAGGACAACTAGAATATATGTATATACAATTGATAATTATAAAGTAAAATTGATAGTTTGTGGATAGCTTAAATTAACTGTAAACAGTTGATAGAAAAATAATTAGAAATTCACTATTAAGCGTAAAAAGTGACTTTTATGATTCAAATGTGGAATAATTCAACATATTTACATTAAAGCTGGAAATATATTTGAGATTTGGAGGAAGCAAATGTAGCAAATGCTTCATTTAAGCTGATCGATGATGATCGAAAATACATAATTTCAAAAATATATCAAATTCGTTAGTTTTAATATTCTAAAAAGGAGCAAAAGAACGGTCATAAAATGTTTTAATAATATCTCGATATACAGTCGAGCCCCATTACTAAGAATCCGGTGAATACGAACGTCCACTTAATATGTACGAGGGTGGGCTGAAAAGTAATGCCTTCATGGCTGTAACTTTTTATTTTTTAACCGATTTTCAAAATTCTTTTTGTATCTGATACTCACATTTCTCCTCTATGTAATGCACTATTCACTTTTTGATATAGTCCCCATCCCTTTCCACGCATTGTACCAACGAGTGACTAGTCGGGTGAACCCGTCGGAGAGGAATTCCGGGGTTGTTGTCGACACCAAGACCGAACGGCAGGTTTCACCTCGTCGTCAGAACGCAACTCATGCCCCTTAAGGTGCTCTTTCCTCTTTGGGAAGTGGTGAAAGTCGCAAGGTGCAAAATCTTTCATTTTTGAACTGCAGTTTTTCATCTTTGAACTGTAGGCGCTGTAACCCCGTCTAATGTGTGGCGATCGTGTGCGGACGAGCGTTATCGTGCTGCAGAAGAGGATCCAAAGCTGCCATTCAATCCTCGTGTCGACGACAACCCCGGAATTTCTCTCCGACGGGTTCACCCGACTAGTCACGCGTTGGTACAATGCGTGTAAAGGGATGGGGACTATGTCGAAAAGTGAATAGTGCATTACATAAAGGAGAAATGTCAATAAAAAAGTTACAGCCATGGAGGCATTACTTTTCAGCCCACCCTCGTACATATACGTACTTCCTTATGTGCGAATTTAAATTTTCACTTATCTTTAAAATTATGGCGTGAAAATGCAAGTAATTCCAAACAGACAAATAAGATTAACAATAAAGTACTCAGTCGCGTACTCACATGCAGGACAAACGAGTGGTTGGGTTTATCCAAAACACGCTCAGAATAACATTTATAGCGTGGTAAATAAAATGAAAATATCCCTGTTGTAAACAATAAATATTTATAGAAAGGTTAATGAGCCTTTGTTTATACAAGAATCGGCATCTTCATTCATGTTCTTGAATTAAATTTAAATCCCATACGCAGAGATTTGGGAATTATGTTTTTGCGATCGCCGAGTGCGACACCCCTACTGTATTTTTTAATATGGAAAGATAATTTTAAATTAAAGAAAGAAAACGTAGAAGCATTTTTCTTCCGTTTCCAAAGATCTAACTAATATATTAGCGCGAATATAACTCAATTCACAAACGCTATCTTGATATGTTCGTGTAATTTTTAGCTTAGCAACATTGGAGTCAGTGGCAAACAGATGGCACACTTTTAAAAGAAATTTATTTCTCTTCAACGAAATCTCTGCTCCAAAAACATAGACAGCCACGCATTATAAATATTATTAAGGAAGAATTTCGTTGTAGTTTAATGGGAAAAATGTCATCTGGCAGATTTAATAACTGTTTATACAAGCTGTCTCACTTAAAGCGTAAATCTAAAATCTAAATATGACAGAACTTTCAATGGAATAATTATTGTACTTTTATGTGTATTAGAATTAGAATTTCCAAATAAAAAGACGCCATTTTCGAATATAAAAGTAAATTTAGAAATGCGCAATGGAAACCCTATTTTAATGGTATTTTCAGATTGTACATAAAATGTTTTATTCTTGGTGTTTTTCAATTGATCCGATTGTTTAGAAGTTAGAGGCACTGAAAATGTGAAATTTTTAAAGTTTTGAACCTAATTTTCTCGATGAAGTCAAAGAGATAGAGTAGATTTTAGAGATATTCCTATTCTACTTTTTGATGGTCTTTAAGAATCCGAAGTCAGAATTTCAAAAATTCAAAATATTTTTTGATACACACTCTAAAACTTTAAAAGTTCCACAAATTCAGTGCCTCTATCTCCTAAATGGTTGGATCAATTTGAATAAAGACCAAGAATAAAAACATTTCTCAAATATTCTGTACAATCTGAAAATACGATTTAAAATAAGGGTTTATTGCACATTTCAAAGTTGACTTCCATATTCAAAAAGGCGTCGGTATTTTCATTGAAAGTATTCTGTCAGATTTGTATTTTAGAAATTAGCTATTGGTTCTCTTTAGATGAGATACCCTGTAGCCTACATATATTTTCAGTAGAATTGTCGGTATTGCGATTGTCTACAACGAACTGTTTTAACTAAAGGCACGTGTCCATGTAACCAAATTTGTTGTTTCTAAGTTAAATTAGAATTAAACCGCTTAAGTTAATTTGTGCTCATTTTCGAGGGATAATTGAATAATTTGTCTACTACGAATAAAGGTCTCTAAACAGTAATGCAAAAATAGCAGTGAAGGACTCTGGCGATCACTTCATGATATTACTGAAGCATTGCCGTTTTTTCTGAACATGTGAAATCAGGATAGACATTTCTTCGTTAAAGAAAATATCAGGACAGTGTTGTTTTATGTTTATATTCTTGAAGCGTAGTTACGGATTATTGTGCTCGTTCTCAGAATTTTTTAATCTTGATTTTTTTAGTGGGATCATAACTGCGGAACTATGATTATCAGAAAACTCTTGGTGCCCGATTAAAGTTAGGCTGAATGAGGGAATCTAAGATATTTGCTTTAAAATAGTTTTTGCAATCACACTAACTGAAAAAAACAAAAAACTATCGTGCGTAATAAAATGGCCATAAAACTATTCTTTTTTATAGATCCGGTTGATGGCTAGAGAATTATTTTCACTTGATGGTTATTTAAATTATCACTTTAAATAATCGTATACTAAATACATTTGAATTGCAATTTGCCCCGTATAAACGTCCAGCCAGTAAAAACGTTTATTTCTTAGAAACATAAATCATTATCATCAAAGAAGTAAAGAATCAATTAGTGTCACAATCGATTTCGTCAACTGACTCGTGAGCAGCTTCACTTTTAAGGACTGCTATCTAGAAGATCATCCATGAACAACAATGCAACCAGTGTCATCTCCAATGAGTTGGATTGATAGCGAAAGGTTCTCTTGATAGCGCGCGTGGATTTGCAAGCACTTGTTATGCGCAAGCGCAGTACTAAATAGCCAACATCTCAATAAGTTCATTCCTCCATGGCAATTCTCTCTTCCTATAATATTATATTCTCCTCGACGGCCTGAAGTTGAATTCCCAAATTATAATATATGACATACCCTGGATTTGTCGTGTCAAAAATTAATCTGTACTATTCTTATTTTCACTCTAATTATCGATTTAATTTCTTCTAATTTTCAGAAATAAATTGTCTTTAAAAGGCGGTAGCCTAAACATTTCTGCACGATATTTGAAAAAGTAATCAATGTGATAAGAGGAAAACGTATGCTGAAAAGTTTGCAACAAGATTAAATTTCTAATTCATCTCTAAAGTAAACAGTTCTTTAAATCTTTAAGCCAAAAGGAATATGTTATTGATTCAATTATTTATCAAATAAATTAATTATCTAATTTTCGATCATTAATATTTAATTTCACTATGTTTCTCGCAATGATTTCGTTTAGAGAATAAATCTTTTTATTGCAATTTAATGAAATTACCTATTTGAGCTATCACTTCGAACCAATTTTATTATGTTACAAGAGAGCACGAGTGTTTAATCAAATTGATGATTCCGCGAACATAAAAGAACTTAATTTCCCTGAGAGTAATCACTTTAGAAGCTTTCGTTTTAACAATATCAGCAAATGCACTTTTCCTTACAAACCAAGCCCAATACTTCATCTGACAAAGCAGCGGCTGGCGTTTGTTCAGCTTATATACGTTAACTTAATTTCATGTTTGCACATTTTCTTACACTAACTTACACTATATGAATTTTGTGTGTACAATGAGATAATGCAGAATAAAAGAATCTTAACAAGATTAACAATAAGGTTCAGTAAACTTTAAGAGTCAACTTTCACTTTTAAGGCAAACATTTTGAAAATTAAATAAATGAGTCAAAGAGATCTGCGTTAACTTCGATTCTTTTGTTATTAAGTACAGAAAGAGTTAAAAATATAACTTAAAGGGACTTAGAGAGAATATAGTTTCTATGATTTGACTGAATTATTTTCTGTTTGTATTTTTCTGCTTGCACAGAAATAAACTTAAAAAGTTCTGATACCACGGATATTTCCTTATCTGTAATCGTGAGATCAGAATGTAATGACAACATATATTTTTGATATTCGAATTCCGAAATTAAATTAATTAATTTTATTTAAAAAAATTAAGAAGTCAAACTTTAGGCAAACTTTTGAAGTAATGAGATTATTAATGTTAAATGAATCTAGAATTAACTTTTAACTTTAATTATATGACTCAATATCTCTTTAATCGAACTTTTATGTAACTGGATAAAAAATTTATTACAGATCGAGAAATGAACACGGATAACATTTTTATCATTTATGATTTTATGAATTGCATAAACATTTATTCATGAAATGGAATTCGAGAAAGTATTCAACATTTTCCACCCAAAATTTTGCAAATAAATTCGAATCCTCAATTTCTACTGCAACATTAATTTCTTTTTTGTTGTTCTTAGGGAAACCAAGGAAACCATTGGGCTAAAATAAACTTTAATTTCCCGTGCAGCACACCGAGTCAGTGAAGGGGCAAAGTTACGAACACAGGAAAAAATTTCAGTGTTTTCACAACTTTACGAGTAATTACGTGTCAAATTGATATCTGGTATGTTTTGAGAACTTAATGATATAAATCTTCTAAACGTTGTTTTTCTTTAATTAGAAGAAGGAACAAAAAATTGGACCTTCTGGAAAATAAAAACAACGGTGAAGCGCTTCCTTAACGTTCTTCTCCGTTATTCTGTGTAAATATTACAAATCGAAATGGTTTTTCTGCCCTCTGGAGGTGCAGTGGTTTAAAGTAAAACTTTCGAGCAAATATCTGAAGACGATGAAAAAATAAAGCTCGATAAAGAATTTCATCTGGATTCACTTGAACAGACCTATATTAAAACAAGTAAAAATTTAATATTAAAAGCATAACTTTAAACAAATATCAGAAACATTATAACGGTCTATTCAATTTTTAGATTATTTAATTTTATAATAAGTGCGGTAACCTTGTAATATCTACAAACTGATTACACGCTACGACAAATGTCTCAATGTCGATGGCGACTATGTCGAAAAATAGTACAAAATGCCATGATGCCATGCTGTAATTTTTTTGGTGATAAAATTTCCGTGTGAAAAAAAATGACGAAATTTACTTTCGGAACAACCCTCGTAGTTTACACTTTCTTGATACAAGGTGAATACAAAAGTCTAAACTCCCCTTTTATTTTTTGAACCGAAGCAGATATGTCAATTTTGATGAATCCAATAAATAGGAAGTTGTGGGTGGCCTATCCCATGGTGCACTTTTCATTATCCCAAATATGCAAATTAGGACACATTCAAAATTTATCTCAAAAACCGTAAGGGATAGAGGAAAAAACCCAATGGCAAACTTAAAAAAACAAACAAAACCAAAAAAATCATCCAAATCGGACCAACCATTCACCCACAATCACGTGGTGAACTGTTTGTAGCTTATAAATAGTCACACTGCACAAACAAGTTACTTCAAACAGTTTAAAATAAAAGTTAATCAACAAAATGCTCGATGTGACGACCGTAGGCACCATAACACAATTGGGCACGGAACCTAACTGACGCCAAAACATCGGCAAGCATGGCTGGTGTCACTCCTCGGCACGCTTCCTGGATTCGTTGAACCAGATCCTCCAGTGAGGCGGGCTGCGTAGCATAAACCTTGTCCTTCAGGTATCCCCACAAGAAAAAGTCAAGTGGTGTAAAATCAGGGGAGGGGGGTGGCCAACGAACTGGTCCTCCTCGGCCAATCCATTGTTGTCCAAACATCTCACTTAGACGCTCGCGAACGACCAACCCGTAATGTGGAGGAGCGCCATCATGCTGAAACCACGTGCGCTGATACGAGGCAAATGGCAAATTGTCAATGAAGTCTGTGACTACCACGTTGAGAATTTCAGCCCGGTAGCGTCCTGCAGCCAGTGTTCCATCGTAAAAATACGGTCCAACCACAGTGTTATTGTACAATCCACACCAAACATTGATTCTCCAGTTCACTTGATGAGTTGCTTCTCGCAGACATCGTGGGTTTTCGTCTGCCCAATGATGATGGTTGTGCCTGTTGATAACTCCATCCCTGGTGAACTGGGCTTCATCTGTCCACAACACCTCATGAATGAAGTTTGGATTGTCATCCAGGCAGGTAAGTAACCAGTTGCAGAAGGCGGCCCTAGCAACATAATCCAATGGCAGTACTCCTGGTGACAATGAATATGGTATGGGTGAAAATGATGTGCGTGTAGAATGTTGAGAACAGTTCTCTGATGGCACCCAACATCTGCAGCAATTGCTCTGCTTGTTGTGTGGGGATTTGCAGCAACTGCAGCCAGAACTAGTATTGTTGTATCCTCGTCGCCTTATTCCCTTTGTCGTCCTCGTTCTGCATTAACATTCCCTTTAGCCTCGAATCTTTGAATAATGTGACGGGTCCTGGGGCTCTAATGCCCTCTCTTTCCTAAGAGACCTCGGTTTTAGACACTACACAAGACACAAGATCTATGGAGTTTCTCCACCAAAGAATCTCCCTAGACATTCAGAGAGGCAATGCGGCTTGCATCATTGCGTCTCCGCCCATTGTTTGACGAGATGGATGCCGTTCGTTAGGGTATCTGTCTCGATACAACCTCTCCGAAGCAGAAGATCATGTTGACCATTTCCAGAACAGTGTAGCTTGCCGTAGGTCGTTGATGTTGAGGCCTTTATCTTCCGGCGTAGACACAGCAGCAGCATAGGATTTGCCTACTGTCACTTTAGAACTAGGCATCCTGGAATTGTTCTGTCTTCTGTGTGCTGAAACATGCCTTTTATTTGCTTTTCTGCATGAAAGTGAATGTGAGTATGGTAATTTATGTTAATTTTTTGAGTTGCATGCTTTACTTGGTGGAAATATCAACATGCTTTAAAAGTAGGAAAATAGCCGAAACTGTGGATACCGTCATATAAATAAACGGTAAACACTACTCCTCATGAGTCTGTAATAAAATACCTATATGGAGTAGTGTTTTCCGTTTTTCGTTTATTTATATCAACATTCAGTTTTCTTTGTGCAGTGTGACTGTCTGTAAGCTACAAACAGTTCACCACGTGATTGTGGGTGATTGGTTGGTCCGATTTGGATGTTTTTTTTTTTGTTTTGTTTGTTCTTTTATGCTGAACAAGTGGGTTTGCAATTGGGTTTTTTTCTCTATCCCTTACGGTTTTTGAGATAAATTTTGAATGTGTCCTAATTTGCATATTTGGGATGATGAAAAGTGCACCATGGGATAGGCCACCCACACCTTCCTATTCATTGGATTCATCAAAATTGACATATTTATTTATTTATTTATTTATTTATTTATTTATTTATTTGGGTTAGGTAAAAAAGTTACAATAGTGCCCAACAAGGCCAGCATGGTAAAAAACCGACAAGTTAGGCCAAGTGGGCACATTACGGAACAATAGGTAAAACAAAATTGGGTTAGTAAAACAATTATAAATAAACAATCTAATAAGAACGTTAACAACAACAAAAAAAAAATCAAATGTAACTCAATACAGATCCATTAGAATATAAACAAAAGTTATAATTAATTGGCACAAATGATATTTACAAAAAAGTGATTGGTTTCGGTATAGACTTAAAAATGACGTAGCAATTAATAACATACAATATACTTAATAACATGATTAGTAGCAATATGAAGATAGAGTAAATAATAAACCAGTACCAGAACCTTAACATAATCTAGTTAAAGATGTTAATTTATTGAGGTAGTAACGTGTCGAATTAAATATTTCCTAAAAGTTATGTATGGTGAGGTTAATCGTATTTCCTTGGGAATGATCGACCAATTTCCTAGACCTTTAATTGATATACAGCGATTACGGTACTCACGATTTACATATGGGAGACGGATATTATCGGCGCTCCGAGTCGAATAAGAATGTGTGTCTTGGTATAACTTGATTGTAATTGGGGTTGTAATTTTAAGTAAGGAATTTATTACTTTATAAATGAAACAGCAAGACTGAATTAAGTAAATTTGATTAATAGTTAAAATATGGAAGGATTGAAATAGATGAGAAACCGATGCAGTTTTCGGCAATTTAGTAAGTGTGCGTAAGAACCATTTTTGGAGCTTCAAAATTCGCTTTAAGTTGTATTGGGAGGTGGCACCCCAAAAAATAATCCCGTAACATAAAGAAGAATGGATCCAGGTAAAATAAAGGAGAAGAAGAATATCATTAGGTAAAAATTGGAGCCTAGAAATAACGCCTTGTTTTTTATTTAGCTTAATTATTAGATTGTCAATATGTGAATTCCAAGTAAGATCGTGGGTTAGAGATAGTCCTAAATACTTAAAAGATCTGACTGTGACTATTGAGTGATTGCCGTACAGTATCAGAGGAGAGACCGGTATATCTCGTTTATTTCGTTGAAAAAAGAACATTGCATTGGATTTATCCGCGTTAACTGTTAGTGAGTTTATTTCGTTCCATTGTAATAAGTTACACATTGCAGTATTCATCATTAACAATAATTCTGAGATATCAGGGCCGGAAAATAATAGTGTAGTATCGTCGGCATAGAAGATAGATTTATTAGTAGGAAAGATGAATGCAAGATCGTTAAGGAATAAATTAAATAAAAGAGGTGAAAGTACTGAGCCTTGGGGCACACCAAGGTTTCTGACCAATAAATTAGAAGACTTACCGGAATGTTGTAAATAGTATTTCCTATCTGTTAAAAGATCCGTCAACCATAATAGAGGTAATCCTCGTACACCAAAGAAAATAGATAGTTTGTATAGTAAAAGCGCAATGGGTATGTTGTCAAACGCCTTAGTATAGTCTACAAAAATAGCTGCCACAAAGTTATTGATGGTCATTTGAGTTGAAACAAATTCGATTAGTTCGAAACTAGCCGATTCGACACTACGATTAGGTACGAATCCGTGTTGATGAGGATTTATAAAGTCGTTAGAAAAAATAAATTGAGACAAACGTATATAAAACAACTTTTCAAAAATTTTTGAAAATACTGGTGAGGTCGAGATTGGTCTATAGTTAGAATATTGTTTAGGATCACCCTTTTTAAATATCGGAGTAACTTTAGTTATCTTGAGAATAGATGGATAGGCTCCTGAACTAATTGAGTAATTAAATAAATAAGATAATGGGGCTATAATTGCTTCCTTTACTGCTATAACGATATCAGATTGGATGTCTAAAGGGTCGGGAACATGAGACGATTTAAGATTAGATATTACATCAAAAATTTCAGAAGGAGTCGATGGAGTAACAAAGAAAGAAGAAGTCTTAGATGGAGTCCCGTATGGGTAATTGAATGCAGATAAAGGAATAGAATCAGACGAGCTAGAAGGAGGCAACAGAACATGAAGAAAATCTGTTAGCAATGAATTATTAATTTGTGCTCCTTGTTGGAAGGGAGATTGGGATGGATAATTATCATAGGATAATTTATTTAGAGTGCGCCATTTGTCTTTATTAGTATATAATTGAGCAAAAAGGGAGTTGAAATAAGATTGTTTAGCAGTATTTAAAATATTCTTTAAGTGATTAGCAAATTTTTTAAAGCAGTGAACGTTATAAACTGAGGGAGTATGGCGGGATTTCAGATAAAGAAAATTTTTCTTTTTTATTTGATTCAGAATGTGGTTAGTTATCCAAGGTTTCTTAATTGTTGTTGATTTAGAAAACTTACTGTACGTTTTAAACGTAAAATATCTATCATAACCATAGCGAAATTGGTTTAAAAATAATGAAAAGAGTTGGTTAATATCCCTTGATGTAGATAAGAGGGTGGTCCAATCTGTTAGGGTTAAAAATGAGTAGAATGCTTCGATGCGATTCGAAGATACTATACGTGAGCGAAAAGTTCGGTTAGGCCTGTGTTTATTATAATTAGTTAATCTGAAGATAGTAAACATCGGAAAATGGTCGGTTATTGCGATATCCAGAGTGTTACTAAACAACGGGGTTGGTAGATTAGTAAAACACATGTCTATTGCAGAATAAGTATTGTGACCAGAAGAGTAATGAGAAAAAGAATAAGTAGTTGGTAGTAGCCCAGAACGGAACACAGGATCGAGTAAAAGATTTAAAGCAGGAGATGAGGTACTAAAATTAATATTAAAATCGCCTAGTAAAATTAAATATTTCCCAGATAATTGAAAATAGGCCAATAAGGAAGAAATGTATGAGCAGAATGGGCTGAAATTTCCAGCTGGAGGGCGGTAAACAGTAATGAAAACATACTTGTCGTCAACACAAATAGTTAATATTTCAAAATCTTTTGTTGTTAGTGTGTACTGAGGGATAATATTGCCGGTGAGCAAATTGCTCACATATATGCATATGCCACCCCCTCGTTTAGTTTTACGATTTATGGATAAGGCTTTATAGCCCGAAATTGGTGGGACATCGACTGCATCACGAGCCCATGTTTCTGTAAATGCAATGACATCAGGGGTTATGTTTAAATCAACTAAGGAAGCGATCGCAGTTGAGAAGTTCGCTCTTAGACTCCTGATAATCAAATAGTATAAAGAAATAATACCCGAATTAAGTAGATTATGATTATCCTCAACAAAGGAATTTAGAATGTCAGAATTTATAGGATACAAAAAATCTGGCATAATTAAAGTAGCTGTATCAAAATGAAAAGAGATAACTTAGCGGGTTTAAATTTCGAACCGCGTTTCAGGGTGAGTAGTCGGCAGTTAACAAATGCTGAACAGTACCGTAAACTATAGTTAGTGATAAATAACAATTGACTGTATGTAGATTTTCTAGTTAGGAGAAATAAACCAGAGTAGGACTCTAGAGAATGGATCTGATTAATTTAAGAAATTATAACCAAATCAATTAATTAATTATTAAAATTGGTTTAGTTGCCAACAAATGTGTTACTTGGAATTATCTGCTTCGGTTCAGACTTTTGTGTTCACCCTGTATAATTTTATGCTAATATGATTGTCTTTTTCATGCTAATATACACAGGGTGTCCAAAAATTCTGGTAACATGGTTGATATCTCAAAGCTGCCATGTAGGCGAGATGTGATGAGTGTGGTTTATAGGTATTGGGGGGGGGACTCATTGCCGCACTCAAATTTGACCTTTACCCCCAAATTAAGGTCATCCATTTGCTAACTCAAAAACTATTGAAGATAGAGAAAAATTTCCAATTGCTACCCTGTAGAGCAACACCACATTAGTCTAAAACCAATTTTTTATCACACCCTTTTCCTTGAAAGATTTTAAGAAAATGGGCGAGAAAGAGTCACTCAAGAGTATATGCTTCCCCTTCTCCTTCCCAACGGCGTGCTTCAGTGCAATTCAAATGTGTTAGAAACCTCAGCCAACCTGGGCAGCCAACACCACCTAAACCTCTGTCTAGGTGGTGATGGGCCAGCTCGACCTGACCTTGAGTGACTCTTTCTCGCCCATTTTCTCAAAACCTTTCAAGGGAAGGGTGTGATTAAAAATTTTTTTTAGACTAATGTGGTGCTGCTTTACAGGGTAGCAACTGGAAATGTTTCTCTATCTTTAATAGTTTTCGAGTTAGCAAATGGATGACCTTAAATTTGGGGGTCAATGTCAAATTTGAGTGCAGCAATGAACTGCCCCTCCCCCCGTTACCTATAAACCACACTCATCAGATCTCGCCTACCTGGCAGCTTTGAGATATCTGCCATGTTACCAGACTTTTTGGACACCTTGTATATTAAAAAGTTGCTTATTAAATTGTCGCAACTATTAAATAGGAGCAGTTGAGTGCGTTTGCAACGTACATATATAGACTTGATACACGTGAATATTGCAACATACATGGAATTTTTCTTCCCCGTTTTACGAGCTTTTTGCTTTTGTTTTCTACTACAGGGTGGCCCAGATTAACATATACAATTTTTAACAAGGCCATAGGCCTTAAGTATTTTAATACCTGCATGTAACTATGGTGGAATACATTGTCAAAGGATCGAAGAAGAGAGTCACAGTCTGTTTTCCATAGTGGTCCACCATGCACCCCTCCATGGCGATGCAAGCTTCCAGTCGCAACTTCACGTTGTCACAGGCCTTTGCTTCCCGAAGCTCTGGAATGTTATGGATCCATAACCAAAAATCGAGTGGGGTCAAATCGGGTGATCTGGGGGGCCACTCAACTGGACCGCGTCTACCGATCCACCGACCTGGAAATGTTTGATCCAACCAACTCCGCACAGTGAGAGCATAATGCGGTGGTGCCCCATCCTGCTGCCACTACATGGTGTCAAAATCATCGCGTTGCGTCAATAGGGGATACACAGTGTTCACCAGAAGGTCACGGTAGCTGTCTCCTGTGACTGTGTCCTCAACGAAAAACGGACCGAGCAGTCCATCGTAACTTACGCCGGCCCACACCATGACACCAGGGCTCTGGTTGTCTACCTCCAATTCAATGTGTGGATTGGTTGCACGCCAATACACGCAGTTGTGGCGATTCACATATCCTGAGACGTGAAATTTTGCCTCATCGCTCCATTCCACATGGCGTGCTAACTCAGGATCGTCCTCCAGCATTGCAAGCCAAGTTTCGGCAAACTCCAATCGCCTGTCGGGATCATCTTCGAGCAAGTGATTTGTTAAGCGAGGATGATATGGCCTCAGTTTCAGATCTTTCAGGATTCTTTGAATACTCGTACGAGAAATGTCTAACAGAGCAGATAGCCGCCTTTGCGACTTGTCCTTTTCTTGAGAACTGGCCAACTCATTTTGCAGGCGCACTTTGTTGGCGTCAGTAACAACGGTTTTGGGTCTACTGCGTTTACGCTCTTCAACGCTGCCAGTTTCATCAAACTTCTTGTTTACGTTCTTGATCGTTATCAACGAAGGTCCGGGTGTCCCAAACTTAGCTGCCATACGACGTTTCACTTCTGAGTAATTGTTGGTCGCTGAGTATATCTCACACAATCTACCTTCTCTTCCAGACTCAATCGCTGTGCCGCCATCTTGATATGGACGATCCTCATGATTCGCGCCTTTTTCGCATCCCCTTGCTCACATAACGCGCGCAATTTGAATTGCGTCAGTCGCGCGTGACGCGCACACGGCGCTTTCAAAGATTGTATATATTAATCTGGGCCACCCTGTATGAGTGGATCTCTACTTAGTAACGCTCTACAACTTGTAATTGGAATTTATTCTTATCATGGCTTGAAAAGTTAATTTTTGTAATTTCTCAGCCCTTTCACTAGGGGAGCTAGTAATACTTTTATTCAATCGGACATGGGCACATTCCTATAGATAGATCTGACTTTTATGACTCTAGCACGTTATTTCTTAAGTTATCCGACTGTTTCGGGAATTACATCTTTACCCTGCGCATGTACTATGTGGAAGCTTAAATAAACCGACAGAAATTCTCAGACACGAGGATTACATGATACAGGGATGCCCGCTAAAGTTCCAGCCTTATAATTACTATAAGCAAATAAGAGAACCTAAAATATCTTACTTATTCAATGCGAAAAACCATGGCACCGAAATACTGATGGAAGAATCGCTCAAACCCGTCGGGGAAAACTCGTAACGTCCTATGGTTTTCTCTCATTTTTCCCGAACCAACGTTCTGCCCAAAAATCCACATCAAAGTGCATTAATTAACTGCGACGGCACGATAGAACATCTGAATAACGCTGAAAGGGCACCCAATTCCGAAACATGTCGGTGAGCAAAAACTCGTGACTGGCAATATTGCCTTCATATTGACTTCATATTAGCGTAAAGAGATGAACTTTACCCGGTCCAAAAGTAAAAATTTGGAGAAAACCCCTTATCGTTTTGTCTATTTTTGAGAGCAACTGAATTTCAACTCATTCTATCGGCGATATCTTTCTGAATTTTCTCGACATTTGCTTGGGCTCTTTAGAAGAGCAGCTCTGTACATTTGGCTAATAAATTATGCAAAAGGCATTTTGGTAACGCTTGCTCATGCGCAGCTAAATAATTTAGTAAAAATACACATATTTCATCAAATATTTAATATTTTATTTATCACTACTGTAGTTTGTTAAGTTTCTTGAAAATGGCATTGCATGGGGTTGAAAACCCTGCATGTTATAAACAAAAAAACTTAAGAAAAAATTTCTTATTGACTCTTATCTAGGGTCAACGCAAAATCAAAAAAAAGTAAATTAGTTATTAAAAATGGTTTTTACACTAACGGAGAACAACAAAGTAACTAGTAAGTTCAGTTATCGCAAACCTATAGATAATTGGCAAAAGTCAAAACGACAAATCTCAAAATGAAACGTTCTATTAAAATTCGACAAAACTTTTACTGTTTCACAATCCGGGTGAAGCACTCTTATTTATTTATTTATTTATTTATTTATTTATTTATTTATTGGCTAGAGAGTTTATTTTCTTTTTCCTTTTGTCCAACTCTTAGTTTTCTGGTCAGCAATAGTCAATTACAGAAGCGTAAATCAGGGTAAGTATTCTTTTCTTCTTTAATTCTAAATCTTATTCAAAACATTCTTTCTTATCGAAGTGTTTTAGTTACTCAAGTTTTCCTTTTACAGGTAACCTTCGGTGTCCTCAATCGTATTCCAACGGCCACGTTCAGTCAGTTTACCTAAATCAAGAAGAAATGGACGCCTCGTAGAGTGGGGCGGGTTCCCAACGGACGAAATCAATCCTAAGGCACTGATAGGGCGGCACTGATAGGAAGACTAAGTGGACAGGGGAGTGAAAGCCCGCGTGGAAGGGGGAGGTTGAACACGCGCGGTCTACTCAATCATACGGGAGAGGATAAGGGCTTTATTATATGGGTATCAGACGGGTACTCAATCATACGGTCTACTCATCGAGTTAGGGTACGGGAATCTCACGCGAAATAGACACCCCGACGAATTCTACCTAGGACAAACTGGCTGACTCCATCTGACTCAGCTACGTGGCTAGTGGACGAAGTGCGATTCGTCGTCAGGGTAAAATAATCCAAAAGAAGGGAATAAACCCTTTCCTTATCATTGATTCAGTTCTATTCGTTTTTGTATTTTTCTTTTTTATGAGGCATTTCAATTAAACTGTTTATTTTATTTTGTTTTTCTCGTAGAGGCCACGAGGGATCGATGACCTGGGACGAAAATTCTTTGTCACTAGAACGAAATCGTCTTGCAAAGTTTCAATGCGAAAACAAATTCACAGCTTTAACTTGATGCGTTAGGCGCTTTTCTTCTAAGTTTTCTATTTTTTATCTTAGCAAAAAATCTTGGTCTCTTTAGATGGCTCCCAAAACTCTTTTGTCTTCTCTTGAAAAGCATCCGCCACGGCTTCGAAATGGGAGTAGTGGTCAAATCAACCGTACAGGTCCAGGCGTCAACGGGAAGCCAGGAACGTTCTCCTGACTCCGTCGGAGAACTAGAAATGGCAACGCCTGCGAAGTACATTCTCAAGGAGTGGTGGATCGTCAAGAAGAAGGCCAGTCGAAATGGGGCGTCTCTGCATCGGACCTCGGTGATTCTAACACTTTGGGCTCAGCTCAGCAGTCGAAGAGGGCAGGCTGTCTCGATTCTCGTTTCCACGTCGAAATGTTGAAGGACAGAAGGCTAATGATGTGGCTGTGGTTTACCGACGAGGGATAGACTTTCCTATCAAGGTATAGTTAGCACAACTTGCGTTGTCGTGGGAATTCAAAGTTAATGGTCGCGTCATCGCACAGGCAACAAATTGGTGCATCACAGGATCGTTCGTGTCGGCTTCAAAAGTAGCAACAGATTCGAGGTTTGGACACTTAATCACATCGCAACAAAGTTCATTCGACGGTAATGTTGCAAATCAATCTGGGCGAAGGCCGCCTATTTCGATTTTTGAGTGAACCACACAAGAAATAACGTCTGCATGAAGAACTGCACTACTTTGATTTTCTGTAATGCAGGAAAGTATTCAGTTAGTTTGTTCAATGCTGGGGAGCTTTCGTATGTCGAGTTATCGTTCAAGCTATTGCCAGAATTGTTCGAAGGTGATCGAAAGTAATGGCAATTATTAGTACAAGTTCTATTCCCGAGAATGGGAATGTCAGATCCCATTCATCGTCAAAATATAGTCCCTTTTTTATTCTAAGTAAAGGGGGACATCCGCACCTATTTCTAAACTTCGCTGATGGCCCTTCACGTTCGAAACTTTCAGGACGGCCTCAAATCATAGATCCGCCTCTCTCAATCGTCCATTTTCGTTTTTCTCTCTCTAATTATCCGTAGCCTTGACGACTATAAATAATAGCACAAGAATCAAAATCTTTTAAACAATATCACACGTTAGTAGATTGATCAATACTCATTATTGCAGCAGTTGATCGTTGAACAATCCAACAAAATTTCAAAGCAGGCAAAACAACGGTTAATAATAATGAATTTCATTTCATCAGACAAAACAATCTTGTTCATATGTTTTTTTTTGAAAAGAAAACTTGACTCGAGAGGTGAGAGGCGTTACAGTATATACTGTCTGTTAAGTATGACCATATTAAGAAAAACAAAGAATTAACAAAGTTAAAAAAAGTAAAATTACTTCCGATCAAATCTTAATTTTGTACATTAAAAATACTGAACACACTTTCAAAATTATCGTATCTACGAATCACTGTGATTTTGCATGATATCCAGTAGTTTTCTATGAATTAAAGAAAAAAAATTAATTCAAATATGTTCTAGCAATGGTTCAATGAACTCTATTTTAAAAACGATGGAATTAATTTCCGAAACCGTTTTAATACCCTGTGGCTTAAAAATCCAAATTTAGTATGAAACTCAATAATTTAATCAATATCCAAGAGATAAACAGGAAAACAGCCAAATCACAATAATGAGAACAGATTAGTCGCTGAATTGTTGGCGGAGTCATTTAACAAATATGAAGAAGTAAACAACCAACAAATTGCTATTTTAAAAATAAAAGAAGAAAATAAAAAGAAACATAGATCGCAGAATGACCTTTGGAGAAAACGCTCAGAAGCAAAAATAATCCAGTGTAAACAATGAATCTTTAATAGATTTTTATTGCACATAAATAAAATCAATATGATAAAACATAAAAATTGCAATAAAATTAAAAAAGGAGAAAGGAAAATAAAAAGGCGATTCATCAGAATTATGGTAGAGAAAAAAATAAGGGTTTTCACAAACTAGCTTAATAACGAGAAGAATTGATTATTCGTGTTGTTTACAATTTCCCTTTGACTGAGTTGGAGGCAAACAGGAAGCGATGTTTCACCAAGAGCCGATTGGTCGCTGTGTGACCGGCTGTCCTAGCCCAATCCCTAACACAATGACAAAAAAAGAAGCAGAAAACAGGGAATGTGTGCTAGAGTAGAACAGAGATCGAGAAAGAGAAAAAGAAATGAAGAGTTCCACGACAAATGACAGAGAAGGAAGTTGAGATTGTCTGAGTTGGAAATCGTTGCCAAGCGACGGTAGAATGCAATAGATAGGAAAAGAGACCCCCCCCTCTCTATTATATATATATTGCCATCATAAAAAAACAAAATGAAAGCAAAATGTTGCGAAGTCTCGGATTCTAGACCATTATTTTTAGGAGACAGTTGAAGAAAACATTTTTTGAAAATATTGCAAAAGATAAGTCGTCTCACTTGGAAAAATAAAGTCTGACAAAAATCTGTAATAGAAAGCGAATTGAATTTTTTTTTTGGAGTTACTGCAAATATTGAAAAATTCAAAACATCTGTTGCTTTTTTTCTGTCTTATGTTTGCTCTTATTATTGCAGGGTAGTTTCCAATTTCGCCTAAATGCGCTGTAGAGGATAATCAGAAATGGAAATGATAGAGAAAGAAAGTACTTGTTGACAGAAAGGCAAAGTGACAAGTCAACTGAGGAATCCATGCTGTAATGCAAGTATACTGCTTTCCCTCGGGAATAATAATTACTCTACTACAGCCATAAGTTCGTAGAATGTTGTTATTTGCACACCATATATTAGTATCTTCACATATCCTTACACATATTCACATTCTTTCTCAAAATACTCGCCGTTAGCCAGTATGTACTTCTGCCAACATTTGTATAGCTGCTCTAGAAAGGCACTGGCAGGAATATCAAGTACGGCTGCTCTTGTGGCAGTGACGATCGCCTCAGCCGACTGAAATCTATGCCCACGTGGTGTTTCTTTCATGCGGCCAAAAGCGGAAGAAATCCAATGATGGAGATCAAGTATGTATGGAGAATATGGCAAAACAACGACCTGTTGCTATGCTAAATCTTCTCCGACAGGTACCAACCGACGTGCATGAGTGTTGTTGTGTAGCAACAGTCAATTCTAGCTGCGCCAAAGCTCAGGACCAGTACGACGAACTGAATCGCATACTTGTAGTGATGCTTGTTTAAAGTTGTTCTTTTGAGATGAATTCCATTCCAGACGAGTCGAAAAACAGTTCAAGCATCACCTTGCTTTTTTCGAAGCGATGGCCAGTTGACCGATTGTCGCTTCAGTTGCGCATCGTACAGAAAACACCATGTTTTGTCTCCTGTTTTGATCCGGTTGAGAAATGTCCCATCGTCTTCAGCACTATTGATCAGATCGCCGCAACTGGTCATGCAATTTTCACGTCGGTCTTGGGTCAAGATGCTTGGAATACTGTGTTTGGAACACGCGACATGCTCAAGCTGCTGCAAGGTCATCAAGGGAATGGGATCGGTTAGCACGCAACTTCTGCGATAGTGAATTCAGTTTGGACTATTCATGACCAATGTGCACATCATCCTCCAAACTGTCTCTTGCCTCTACCAATAGCACTCTGGTCCATGGCTTCGTCGCCGTGCATTTGTTTAATCGTCTGAAGGATTTCACTAGCTGATGTCCCTAATTTTTGGCAGAAGTTCACGCCGTTGCTCAAACTGCGGTATTTTCGAGTTCGGCCGCTCGCTTTCAAAACCGTAGATCTGTTTACTCTGTACGCACGCAACTAATTCTCGCTGGAATGAGAGAGGGACTTATTAGATATCCTCAAGTTACGCAACCTATGCGCTGTAATGTATGCCAGCAACGTCATGCGCTAAGTACATTTAATGACTCTAGGGGTAAAATTTAATACATTAAAATAACTAGGAATTTATGAATGCATTCCGTCGTTTTAAACTTAATAATTTAAATATATCCCTGTGAGAAAATATGAAAAATAAAAGATTTTATAAGTAAAGGTAGTACTGAAAGGATAGAGGCTTGCGGGGGAGGGTTCCTTTTTTTCCTTAAAGGACAGCTAGCATTAAAATGAGAAATAATTTTTCCATCCAAAATAATAAAATATTAAATTATGAACATATTTATGGCATTTATTTTAATTTAAAATAATTTGAAATATTTGCTTTTGATAATATTTTTAGTTCTCAATATCATAAAATCGGTCAGTGGCATCGAAAACTTGCCATATCGTAAACACTTTGTGATAACCTGATACATTTGTTGTTTTCTTATAATGCCCACTTTATTAATATGCTTAATGACTAAGAAAGAATGCATTCAAAATCATTTTCCATTGAAATAGCTGTCGAAGAAGCATTGAGCGATTTAAGTGTTTACGTTTGTCATTTAATTAATTTATTTAAGAACTAAAGAGCACTTCTATGAACAAACATTCTATAATTAAATTCTGAAAAGCGTAAATTTGATCTTCAGTGATAATGTTTCATTAAGTTTTTCTTTACGATTGCGTCCAATGGATCTTATTTTCTTTCGAGACACAGTGATCTTTACATTACATTCGAAGTATACTCGTAACTTCGAATTGTTTAAAATGAGATTGCTCATTGCATTATGCCAAGGCATATCTACACAAAATTTTTAGTTATTTCGTGAATGGCCATTCCTGTTATTCTGTTCATGAAATGGTCATTTAGTATTCTGTTTAATTCATGATATGGATAACTGCGAAAAGAATTCACACTGGTATTTCTACAGTATTATTGGACGCTGAAATAGATCGTTGTAGAATGACCCTATCTGTTTTTCCTAATCACTCTGTCTTTGGCCCATTTCGTTCCTTTATTATGCTGGTAGTAATCTTAATCTAGATATGCGAGAATGTATTTTACTAATTTACAATTTAATTTTTAATAATAATGCTATGATGAGAGTAGGAAAAATATTCGATATCCAAGGACCCAATCATCAGTCAAAACAGCGCTAATAATTAATTTAAAGTACGGGTTGTGTACCAGCGATCACCACTATAATGCCATTCGCCCATTTTATGTGGTTACAGGTTGCTTGGCCGATCTATTTCCTCATTTCTAGAGGATAGAATGTTAGTTGCAAACGTGATATGTTAACAAATTAATAAGAAAATATATAACAAATTATTCTAAATTATGATGGCTCAATTTCCCCTTCGAAATAATCTTTCCAAAAGAATACACCTTTTGTCAGTTCTAGATGCATTCCTTGCAGACGCATTTAG
>JAHWFO010043354.1:696479-709086 GCA_023313115.1 Rhysida immarginata | reverse complement strand
AAAGCGGATCAGCCGAATATTTCCCTTTTTCCGGATAATAGGCACGACGTGCACCTTTCTGTGTGTTGCCTAGTCAGTGCACACAGAGTACAAGTCATCGTGGGACGTGTTAAGACCGAACAAGTAAATTATGTAAGTTAATGTGTTTTTATGCGATTTTCGTAATACAGTAGAACCCCGATAAATCAAACCTCGATAAATCGAAAACCTTTATAATTCGAAATTTTTATCTACTCCCTTCCGCTCACAAGGAGAGGGCCCCAACGAACAATCGAGTTTTTTGATGCCCTTTGGTAGGATGGTAGTCTGATATGTCCTTTTCGTAAAACCAAGTCCGCAGCCTCCAACTTGGCCTTATTTTCGAGAAAATCCCTTTTAAAGTCTGTGTTATATAACTAGTGTAAACTGTACCTTGGCAATCATCACAACAGCGGCAACCGAACACGTAAGATCTCGAGTTCGAATCCACCCGTGTTAAGCTTTGTTTTTTTTTTTTCTTTTAATGTTTTGTAACTGTGCTATCGTCCACTTTTTAATATATTTTTCTGTTATAATATGCTGTTATAATGAAAAAAATAGTTTTAACAAGTAAAAGCAATAAGGAACACATTTTCAACTAATTATGATAATAATATGTGTTATAAAAGTGTAAATAATTCATAAACATATATCGATTTTAAATAAAAAAACAAATTTTTTAATGTTTAACTTTTCATTTCGTCTTATGTTCAGGTTTTGATGTCTTTGCTTCTTGCCCATATTGGGCGCTATAATAAAATAACATACAATAATCGTTTTAACAAATAATTTCGAAGTTGTAGAATATTTACAGTTAAGCTTGTCGAATACAACATGCTGGATGGTATTCTTCAAAAAAACATTTGAAACACAAATGTGTGCGACACCAAAATAACCGAAAGAACTGTCGGTCTTTAAAAGCAGCGTTATAAAAATTAAAACAAAAAAAAAGTCAACGCGTGGACTCGAACCCACGATCTCGTGATTCGTACGCTGCTGACTACTTGGCTGCTCGCCGTTGTGATAACGCATCTATAGTTGTCGAGATGCAGTTTACTAGTAATATAAGACAGACTTTAAAAGGGATTTTCTCGAAAATAGGGTCAAGTTGGAGGCTGCGCACTTGGTTTTACGAAAAAGGCATATCAGACTACCATCCTACCAAAGGGCATCAGAAAACTCGATTGTTCGTTGGGGCCCTCTCCTTGTCAGAGGCAGAAACCTCGATAATTCGAAGTTGACATATGTCTAAACGTGATAAGACGCGCGACTATCTTGAAATCTTCCTTTCTTCCCTCTCTTTGTTTCAGTGAAGTCCTTAGACATATCAAGTGTCATTAATTTCAGTGATTGCTGTGGTGTACAAGTTCGTGTGATATGGATTCCAACAATAGAAAAGCTGGTACGTAATCATGAAACACTTTTAAATTGTTTTCACTGAAATTCTCTAAAATGTTTTAAAACGAAAGTTTATAAAATTAAACCACCTAAAGCTAATTTTATGAACAAATAAAGCATTTTTTAAGTACTGAACCTGGTTACTGAATCTGTATATGCTTCCTGAAAAATATCAGTGTTCTATACGGTTACTGAAATCTCATACAAAACCTCAATAATTCGAATTTTATTTTCTTTAACCTCGTTAAGTCGAAACTTTGATAATTCGAAACCTCTATAAATCGAAGCATTTTCCTTTTCCCTTGAAATTCGATTTATCGAGGTTCTACTGTATTTACAATGTTTCATCATTTAGCTGCAGTTCAGTAATGACTCGTTTGATCAAAATTTCTTCCAGATATGTGTGGTCGTGATTTATCGATAATATAATTCGACTCAGTTTTCGCCCGTTAGGCTTAATGTGTTGCTCATGGAATTTTTTTGTTTTTAAAGTGAGAGGATGGAGCAAAGTGGATAACACTGTAATTCCAAAACAAAGAAATTACTGAACAGAGAAGCACCGTTTCTAAGGTAATGTTTTTGCGTAGATTACAAAAATGACGCTAATTTTTGCCTATCAGGTCTCAATTTTTCGTAAATCGTGATTGAAATTTTTATATTTTTATGTAAATTTGACATTACACGTAAGTTTCAAAATTACTTAATACATGTATATTTTAACTATATATATTTATTTTATTTTCATCTACATATAATACTTAAATAAATGAAAACGCCTAGAGGAACTTGTAAAAACAATCCAGATAATTTTTGTTATATTTGTGGATGTGTAACAACAAAGGTTTATAAGCGAAAAATATCAAATTACGTCAAAAAAGTTTATAATCTATATTTCGAAATTGAAGTGGGAGATCAAGATAAGAAATGGGCACCAATTTAATGGTCTAAAATGCCTTAATTTACAGAAATTATAAAATTTTAGTATGCGATTTACCAAAAATTGAGACCCGATAGAGAAAAACGGTTTGCAGATTCGGAATCAGCGCATCCAAATTATCAAAAAGTCAACTACTCTTCGCCTAGTAATTTTTTGAAAGTTAAAAATTGTTGGACAGTGTAATTGATGAAAGGGAGAAATGGATCAGGAAAGATGTGAGACCATTGCCTACAAAGACTGTTGGAGAAGTGCGTAAACGAAGTGTCGGGAGGAAACTTCCGAAATACTGACAAGCTCGCCAGTAACGGGAAAAATTATCCAATTCTGCAGCTAGAAGCTCGAGAGGCAAAGGTTCGAAGAAATGTGTGAAGAAACTTGAACTTTCTAAAGCTCCGGCGACATTGGCATCCTATGAAGGAAGGACAACTTGATTTTGTATGTGATCACTGTACCTCTTAGGCTATTCTGTGTGTATGATCCAGTTTGCACCCGTCCACTGATCCACTTTGTAAAAAGATTAATATTAAAAAAATGCTGGAGTATATAACTATGATTGCTTCAGATTATTGTTGCCATTGCTTTGAGGTATTGGATGTGTGTGAATCTGAGAAAACTAACTTGAATTGCGTAGGTTTAATCTTCATCTAGAATTAAGTGATCCACTTTGCCCTACTCTCCCCTATATATGTTTAAATAGGGTCATTTATAGCAATATTTATACATTTCTTTATTAGACTAGCTTCGGTTTACACCATCTTTACTAGTAAAAATTAAATACATTAATTTAGAGTGTTTTCACAGATATACAGTGTATTTCAAATAATGTGTAACTGGAATATCTAGAGAAATATACATCGGACTTGACTTCTTGCCTGAATCGATTAATTTCACTGGTTTAATGTATTGCAAGGTGTCACGGAATTTAAACATTGGCAATTCCACTGACAATCAATGTCGTCATAACACCTGCTGCATTTATTCACGTCATCATCCAGTCAGCGAGTGGATGAGGCGTCATGACGATCGTCACAAGCAACGTGGAAAAGGACAGGAGGAGAGATGGAATGATGCGCGAAAATTCAAACAGTCAGATGCCACGTGGAAGGAGTGGAAAAAGGAGGCTTGGAGAAGAGGACGGCGAGAGACGTATAAATGGAGGACGGGAGATTCATCTACTGTATTGAACATCGAAAAAGCTAGAGCGAATAAGAGAAGCAAAGGAGCGGTTTCCTCATTCAGCGGAGAGCTCGGCAGGAAAGCCTTCGACGACGCCGAGAAAGAGAGCGGAGCTTCTTCGGAAAATATTTGCTCAACAAACGGTCGAACACGTATTGCGTCAGTGGAGACAACGATTTATTCCCTGGATTCTTCCGTTAAGGTCAGTGAACTTTGTCAGGTCTAACTCCCTCCATACATGGACTCAGATTCACCGTACCCAAGTAAAGACTTGCCAATTTAGCAACTTGGTATCCACCCGTATAGCCGTTATTTTCAAGCGTAGTTTTTATCAGCACGTTTTCAACGAACTGGGCAATCTACATGTTAAGAAAGGAATCGGTGAGCGGGCTTTGGCCTAGTGGCTTACGAGGTTATTTACTGGAAAGCATCGGTTTCGTCTTAGTGCGTGAACTTGTATAAATTTCCATTTCGCCGTTATCTCTTTTTCATTGTCCGTACCTGCTAAAACCAGTGAACAAGTGGGGACGAGCGAACGATAGCTTTGGGACATTTATATTTAATGGTATTCGAACATTTTGCCTTCCAATTATACCTGCTAATTATCTACAATTCTTTGTCGTTTATTCGATAGAGCATAAGCTTTAATTCCGAAGCGGCCGTTCATAATTGACGTCTTCAGCTCAGCAATGTTCTACTTACCTGGAACTTCAGCTTTGCTTCACTTGATATCGTCGTATGATTTCGTGATTGTGTATTTATGTGTGTGCTGAAGTGCAACGGGTCCCCTGCTTGTTATTGATATTGCTTTATCAAATTGTGCTACTGAATACTTTCTTACTTAATTTGTGTCAGTGGTTTTACGCACTGTGTTTGCCACCGAATTTGTTGGTTTCAAATTGTGTGCTTAAAAAGCCCCTGAAGTTTGGTGCTTACTTTCAGTGCAGGAAAAATTTCTGCTCATGAATTATTTATTTAAGTTCTCATTAAGTAATCTTAGCGTTTAAGTATAGATTGTAAGTGATCCGATAGCTCAGACGACAGCTTGGTTGCTACTTACAAGTCAAAGTGTGAGGTGGAGGGTTCGAATTCCAGTTGTAACAATTTTTTTTTTACCCAAATAATTATTCAATATATTATATTTACAAATTTATTTGTGACAACCAACTTTTTCACAAAATTTTCCTTTTCTCAAAATTATTTACTTATTGTTACAAGTGTCTACGGAGTAATAAAGTATTTTCTGCAAAATATTTTGTATAGAATCAACATTTTAAAAGCAATAACTATTTTTTTTTATTTTTCGAGGTGGCGGGTTCGAAAGGGAAATCTTTGTGAATGTAAACGAGGTGTGCTTTTCAATGGATTTTCTTAAAACCCCTTGTTCTTGTAAAAAGTCCTCATTTATTTGTTGTGCGAATTGTCGTGGTATCTTTTGTTTTCCGTGCTTCTATGACAATTATCATTCTGGTTCATTTATATCATTTTAAGTTAACTGATTAACATTATTACTTCTGTGTTATATTGCTATTTGCATGAAATGAATTTTTTACCCTGTTCATACATAATAGCCTATTTTGCTGAAAATACTTGTGTTACTTATATTACTCCGTAGACACTTGTAACAATAAAAATAAGCATAATAATTTTGAGAAAAGGAAAATTTTGTGAAAAAGTCCTTCTCAGTCCTGCAGTTCGGTTTATATTTATCTAATTAAACACCTGACACACTGTTACATTTTATTTGAAACACCCTGTACAGGGTGATTCAGAAAGGTAGCTCAAGAATGAAATACCATGTACTGTTTGTAGCGGGAAACAATATTTTTCCTATAAACATAGGTCCGGAAATGCATCCTTACAGAGATAATGCAACTTGTACGAGGTAGGAATGGATGTGCGTTACCCGGACGGCAATGGTAGGGTCCATGTAAATTAGGATCTAAACATGTAAATTGTTTGTGTTCTCTCCTTTAAAAGAGAGGAAACGAAACATGTAACTCCATTGTCGTACAATGGATCGCTTGACTAATGCGGAGCTGGCGGACATGTATCTCGTCTACGGCGAGGCACAGGGTAATGCTACTGAAGCGGAGAGGATTTATCAACAGCATTTTCCAGACCGTGATCACCCACATCGCCGGGCATCACCCGAGTTCGCGAGAATCTCGTCCGCAGACTAAACACCTGCATCGAGGCTCAGGGTCGGCATTTTGAACACCTACTGTAATGTCATTCCTACCTCGTACAAGTTGCATTATTTCTGTAAGGATGCATTTCCGGGCCCATGTTTATAGAAAAAATTTTGTTCCCCGCTACGAACTGTACATGGTATTTCATTCTTGACCTACCTTTCTGAATCGCCCTGTATATCATCAAATGCAATATGAAAACATCCTCAATCAATAATTTTTTTTATATCTTTAATCGTTTATAGAGGTTCATTTTAAAATGCTCCTCAAAGAACAAAACAAAAATATCACATGGGATCAATTCAGATAAGAATGGCGGGTAGGAAAAGAAGATGATTTTATTCTTGCCAAAAAATAATCATGGATTTAAAGGGATGATGCCTGAAATCATGCACTGCCGTGAAAAAATATTAGCGGTCCATTCTTCCGACTCTGACTTCTTCTGAAAAACTCCTAAGATATAAGAGTTGAAGCGCACATACTCAAGGTTCATCAACCAGTTTAAAACTTATAACAGCTTTTGAGATCGATAATGGTAATGAAAATAGGAATCACTGAAATCTGAAAAAATATTAAGAAAATGTTCGAAAATCTTGTCAGTCTACTTGAAAATGGTGGACAATCACTTAAATATTTGCGCCCCCGGGATTATAAATTAGTTATTTTATTACTACTCTTAACAAGATTGTTGTTTTATATCTAAGATGATTATTTATGATGATTCTTCATGTTGATTTCTTTTGATTCAATGTCTGCAATAATCGTCGGTTTGTAGTACAGCATTTAGATGAGAGGAGTATAGGTTTCGGCCATCTCAGGCATTATCTTTTTCTGTGATTAAGAATAGCGGATAGATTTAGCGCAATGTATTTTAATCACGAGAAAACATTAAACTGTACTTTCCTTTCACAGTAATTTAATCAGGAAGACAAATACAATAGATACGAGGATAACTGTCTTTAAATTAAATCTGATGAATGGTACAGTCGCCAGCAAAAGTACTTAGCCACCTTCCATTAATTTCCCAAAAATAAACATTAATTTTTGCTTTAACAATTCCGGTAAAAAGTAACAATTCACGTGCACCAAAATGATCATACCCGTATCAATCAATACACACCAAGAAAAACTTTTTACCGGAATTGTTAAAGGGAAAATTAATGTTTAATTTTGGAAAATTAATGGAAGGTGGCTAAGAACTTTTGCTGCCGACTGTACTTAAGGAGAATAATGTGATGCGCGGAAAATGTAAATAATCCCAAACGCCATAAAATTTGACATGGCTCCAATGGAAAATGTACGTAACTACGAGATTATATAAGTCAACGGCACATAAGTCTAGGATATTGCTATAAGTGTAGATCAGCAATTTTTTCAAACTCAGGAAAGTGAACAGTCTGCATCCTGCTTACTATGTTAGGTGTTTTAATTAAACCAAAGAAACTCGAAACCAAAAAAAAAAACGCTAAAAAATGATTATATACAATTATGCATACGGTTATTGATAAATTTCAATCAGTATTATGAAAACGTGAAATTATAAAATTAATGCTAGTACAAGTAGAAAAGAAAAATCTTCAGGAAATCTTCTCTAAATTTGAAATTACTAGTCAACTATCCGGATTTGGATTTGGAATAGAATCTCATAGGAAAAAAGACTTATTTTGTACCTTAGGTATAATTTAAGCAAAAACCGCAATTGGCATTTAAGATTTCGTGCTACGCACAAAGATTCATAATTAGTAAATACAGTTTAAACGTCAATTTAGGTTTAATTTTAAAGCGAGGCTGCTTTTAATCATGAGATAGTTTTCAGAAGAACATTATGCAATTAGCTCTGAATACTAATCTGTTAATTTAATTTGCTGATTACATATTACTTAATTTTGCTTCCATGAAGACTTGCCCGATTCACATCATCAATGAAATGGAATTTCTTAATTTAATTAAAAACTAGAAGCTGAAATTTGGACGTGATCATCAACCGTTTCAACCTTGCCTTTTACGCCCATCTATTTCGCAGCTAAAGTGCTTTTTCAACGAAGCATTTCCAACCAAAAGACGAGGAACTTTATTAGAGAGTTAAATTAGAAAAATTTTGAGTGCGAACTTCAAACTTATTTGTTTGGCCTCTGGAAGCCGTGTATGGGAAGGAGGGGAAGTGGGGATAGCGAGCTCATCAAGAGTCGGCAGCGGCGAATCGGTCTTCGTCAGCCCGCCATTGTATTTTTCCCTTGTCTTCCTATAAAAGATTCATTTGGAGACCTTCTACAAGTTGCTTCATTCCAGAATCCAATTCGATTCGTCTCAAGCATCATCTCTGGGATCTCTACTCGTTACGAAAGAGATAATAGATCCCCGAAGGAGGAAAAGAAGGAGGAGGGACCCACCTTCAAAGCCGATAGAAGGAGCAAGCTCTACC
Organism: Rhysida immarginata; assembly: GCA_023313115.1. Classification (NCBI taxonomy): domain Eukaryota; kingdom Metazoa; phylum Arthropoda; class Chilopoda; order Scolopendromorpha; family Scolopendridae; genus Rhysida; species Rhysida immarginata. Next base: position 700,943 of record JAHWFO010043354.1, on the reverse strand, counting down.
ATGACGACGACAGAGAAAATTGGCCTTCAACACGTGCTCGTGATAAAGCTCTTTTTCTTCCCAATTTTCCATTCCACTGATTTTTTAATAATAGACCTGTTGGGCTTGATCATTTTGAGCTTTTTTATGTTCAGTATAGAGAAATGTATTGACTTTATCATTTAACTGCATCTTATATTACAAGGATTACTGAATTCTCTTACTCTGAAAAAAATAATTTTCATTAAAATTTAAATTTACAAAGTAGAAACACTAGAATCATAAAAGAAATATAAGCCGTGCAGTAAGGGGAAACAGATTTGAAGCAATTTGATAAAATCCCCAATTTGCATTTTGGTTTAAAAATAAATCTTTATACATAGTTATATATTTACTCGCTTATTTCATAGATTGATGTTTAAGGAACTGAAAGGATTTTTAATTAAACAAAAGTGATATTTAAAAGAACCCATGAAAAGCACGCTATATGAAAGATTTTCTTTACGTTTTTATGAACCTTTGTGACAAAATCCATGTACGGACCCATACATTGTATGTAGTTGCAATAGTCACGTGAACAATAGTCACGAAATCGCTTCTATTTAATGTTTGTCAGAATGAAAGATTGAATAAAATTAAACAAAATCACTAAATGCCACTCCGATCATTTCCATCCCGCCCATCTATAGATTTTCTCACCCGTTTTACGAGTTTTATTTTGTTTTCTTTATGCAAAGAGTAGGTTTCTACTAAATGGATGACGCTCTTCAACTTAAAAATTGTTTCTGTTCTTCAACTTAGAAATCTTGGCTCTTAGAGAAATAATTTCAAAGTTTTCTTAACTTTTCAGCGCTTACATTAGGAACGCTGGGAATACTTTTATTCGACCGGAAACGGGCATTTGTTCTAAAGTTTTTCGGTTGTTTCGGTAATTTCCTGTAGACACCCCCCCCCCTTGTTTATGCAACTAATCAAATTTGATATATTTTTACACTTTAAATACAATATTTTAATATACAGGGTGAGGCATTTATCTTGAGACATCTGAATATCTCGAAAACTAAGCATTGTACGAAAAATTGTCCAAAATCAAAAGTGAATTATTTCGCGGGGGAAATTCATTAGTTAACTCCCCCCCCCCCTTGTGAGGGGGGCTGGGGGGAGGGGGTAACTTTAAGTAGGAACCCCTATTTTTAATGGCATATTCAGATTGTACACAATATTCGAGAAATGTTTTATTCTTGGTGTTTTTTCAACTGATCCAACCGTTTAGGAGATAGAGGCCCTGAAAGTGTGGAACTTTTGAAGTTTTGAACCCAATTTTATCGATGAAGACCTACTCTTCTTTTTAATGGTCTTTAAGAATTCGAAGTTAGAATTTTAAAAATCTAATATTTTTCAATACACATGCATAGAATCTGTCTCCAAAGGACTGCTGCCCCCAAAAGTTTACTTGTACACTAAAAATTTTGAATTTTGAAGTTTACTAAATTGTACATTTTAGTTTAGTTAATAGAATACAGTTCATCCATCCCGGGCTAGTAAAATGTAAAATATATAATTTTCAATCTTTTTCAATTGGCTATTTCGCGCCCCTATTTATATACAGTATTTGCATATGAATCGTGGGACCTAATTTTTTTTTTAAAGAATATCTCAAGAATGGTCAATGAGAGTTTATCCTATGCAACACCTCAGATGTTTAAATTTTGATGAAAATAGGAAAGAAATTTCTACCGCCTGGATTCGAACCAAAACTTTCAGCTTTTCGCGCTAAACGTGATAACCAAATGGGCCACTTAGTAAAGATAGCCCCAATCTGCGAACTAGGTAACTACTATAATCAGCCCTAAGACATGTAGAAAGTGTAATGCTTCCATGTCCACAGTGTCGCATTTGGTTATCGAAGAGCTGAAGGTTCCTGGTTTGAATTCTATTTTCATCAATAATATTGATTTTCATCCAAGAAAAGGCTGTGGAATTTTCTTTCCTATTTTCTTCAATAATATTTTTATAATCGATATATTATTGGAAATAAGTTTCGGTTCGGAATTTTATTATCACTCCGTGAGCTTTCCTAGTTGGCTAAAAAGAAAAAAAAATAAACAAATTGATATGTCCCGTTGTAAATTTTAGAAAGATGAAATTTTTTTACTTTGATGAAAGTTGAAATTTATTTCTTCTACAGTTTAATGAATTGTACTTTACAACTTAAAATGAAGGTATTATTAATATTACGTGCCATTTGATGAATATGCTTAAAGCTTGTTTATTTCAAACTATTGTATGTAAAACATCCCTGAAGAAGTTAATTTTGAATTACATACGAAAGAATACGAGTAAAGCGCTATCAGAAAATTAAAGTTTTCCTTCAAAATGTATATAATCTGTTTCTGAAAATTATCACACCAAAAGGGCAGATTAGATTAGCTTTATATTCCAGAAGATGAGGCATACAAATTAATACAAATTAGGTTTGACTAGGGAGCAAATACGGTAGAGGAGAAGCATCTGGATTGTTAAAGTCTGTGAAGCACATGAATGAATACTTATAGGCTACACTTGTATGGAACAAAGCAGAGTTACTCTGATGATGGAAACCATATTTTCTATTGCCAAATTGCCACTCATATGGACGAGCTATCTTCATAGTGTTGGGATATCACTTCAGAGTGAAGACAGCCAAGTTGCATCCACCTGAGTACTGGTATTATTATTTTACGAAATGGCAAAATAACATCCGAATAGTGCAGCATTATTATGGACTAGGTATAGCCATAAACATTGTTTAATGCTTTCTATATCAGAGAGGAGTATTCGCTCACTGCACATAGTTGCGATTTTCTTTGATCAAAACCTGAGGTGGCCAGACGCAGTTGTTATGATTATTTTGGTCTTTTTGGAAACATTAATTTTTTGTTTTATTGTATTTTTTATTTTTAGTATTATTTCCACATTCTCATTTTTAAAGATTTTTTGAACTTTTAATGCAATTTATTAAAATCTATTGATTATTTTTTCTTCCTGTTTTTTTTTTCTTTTTAACTTTTATTTGTGAAATTGTCATAATATAATTTGTTAATATATGCACAGGATAACCATTATTTCTAAACCTATTTAAAAACATTGGAAGATATTGAGAAGAAGGTAAGTTAAGAATTCATAACATACAGAAAGAGACAGAAGAAGATTCCTTGATGTGCCATATAAGGAAAAATTAGCTTACTATCACTAAAATGATTATTCAAGACTAAGTAATTAATTATACCATTAATAACATTTGCACGGGAAAATTTTACACCCACTAGACAAAATTCCTGCAACATCTCTTGTTTGTATAGTTTTGATTTTGCCTAACATGTTTGTACACTAAAACAAAAAAATTACTCTTTCAACAAAACATATACGAGGGTCGGCTGAAAAGTAATGCCTCCATGGCTGTAACTTTTTTATTTTTTTCAAAATTCTTTTTGTATCTGATACTCACATTTCTCCTCTATGCAATGCACTATTCACTTTTTGACATAGTCCCCATCCCTTTCCACGCATTGTACCAACGAGTGACTAGTCGGGTGAACCCGTCGGAGAGGAATTCCGGGGTTGTCGTCGACACGAGGATTGAATGGCAGCTTTGGATCCTCTTCTGCAGCACGATAACGCCCGTCCGCACACGATCGCCACACATCACAGGGGGTTGTAGTGCCTACAGTTCAAAGATGAAAACTGCAGTTCAAAAATGAAAGACTTTGCACCTTGCGACTTTCACCACGTCCCAAAGAGGAAAGAGCACCTTAAAGGGCATGAGTTGCGTTCTGACAACGAGGTGAAACCTGCCGTTCGGTCTTGGTGTCGCCAACAACCCCGGAATTCCCCTCCGACGGGTTCACCCGACTAGTCACGCGTTGGTACAATGCTTGAAAAGGGATGGGGACTATGTCGAAAAGTGAATAGTGCATTACATAGAGGAGAAATGTGAGTATCAGATACAAAAAGAATTTTAAAAATCGGTTAAAAAATAAAGTTACAGCCATGGAGGCATTACTTTTCAGCCCACGTACAATTGTTCGATTACTAATAGATTGTTTTAAAAATGATTATATAGGAGGGACAAAAATCCTGCAACATATGAAAACCGTGACAACAGTTCTGCAACAGCCCATTGAAACCTTGTAAAAAATATGAAAATATATTACAAACATGGTTCAGTTACTATTTATTCTTCCCTTAATGTCAATAGAAATAACTTTTACAACCCCTTCACAATTATGCTGAATTAAATATTATTCTTCTTCATTTTCATTGATTAAGAACGTGTATACTAGTTGAGAATGATGTTCGCAAAATAATGAAAAAACACTTCTTCAAAAACAAGAAGGGTTTTTTTTCCCAGCTTTACACGAGTTTTTTCTTAAACCAAGTCTATTTCATATTAATTGGGGCCCCCCCCCCCTTTGGATTTTTTGAAATTTTTTTTTAGATTCATGC
>JAHWFO010043354.1:662772-696379 GCA_023313115.1 Rhysida immarginata | reverse complement strand
TTTTTTTTAGATTCATGCACCGACTTTAAGTATGTGTACAATATTTCAGCAAGACGGACTAGTGGAAGGGGTTGAAATATTGATCACAAGATTTCATCCACCAAACGACCCAAACGGTGAAAGTTATACAAGCGTTGTAAAAACGTCAGCAAAACACCTCAAATACTCAAATTACCAAAGATATTGGAATCCGTCGATCTGTAATTGGGGGAATTATCATAACGTTTGCAGAAACTGAAAAACGTCATGTGCGACCTCGATCTGGGCGCCCAAGAAAGACTTCCAGTGTATTAATAAGTTTTGTGAAAACATCCAGGCATAAGACTTCCAGGGTATTAATCGATAAACAAGTATGGTTTGCAATCATTACAAAGGATGTATAGGGACGATTGAGACGCCATCGATTGCATGAAATGAAGCACACCTGTTAAATGGCGTCGAAAATTCCGAAATTAGGATATTCATCAATGGCCCAAAATTATATTCAGTGATGAAACTTCTATTTGGCATTCCAATATGGGAAGACCACAGTGCTCAGCAAGAAAGACTGAAGATCTGCTTCCTAGCTGCATATCACAACCGGTAAAACATGCCCCTGTAGTGATGTCATATAGAATTATGACAAGTGAAGGACTACGAAGTCTTTACATCGTTAAAGAAAACATAAATGCGATAAGTGTCAGTTTATATAAATATAAAAAAGGATAAAAGCAAAGAAAAAAAAAACAAAACCCAAACAGTTGATGAATTGGTCGTTTCTCTCCACAGTCTTTGGTCAGAAATTAGACTGATACATCCTTCTAATTGATCCTTCTATCCTTGATACATTCGATCCTTGATACATTCAATGGTAAGGCGCAATATGAAATTTTGAAAACAAAAGGTAGGATTGTTAATTATTAACCTGATAATGTTGCAGAATTATGGTCACAGTTTTCTTATGTTGCAGTGTTTTTGTCTGTCCTTCACAACTACTTGGTAAATGTTTCTTACTTAACAAGCGTGATCTTTTAGGTTTAAAATATTAAAATACAGTAATATACGTATTAGCAATATTAACAATATTCGTATTAGCAATCCCCAAAGTATGTATTTTGTTGAAAGCGTCATTTATTATTTAACTTTACAAACTTGATTAGAGAAAATCAAAACTATACAATGTAACTCACCATCGACCCATTGACACAAAAATTTTTTTTGCTCGAGTTAAGCATTTTCTGAGAAGGATTTACTTATGAATTAGCGACTATTTTGTGACTTAAGAAATTTTACATTTTTTAAACTTTAATCTATATTTGTATTTTGTTTTGTCCTTTCGTCTATCTGTCATGAGCCTACAATGCATGAGTATATTAAGTTACGAACGATATGCGTGGAGCAACAATGAAAGGCAAATAGGCCATAATAAAAATTACTTCCAAAGTACCAAGCTGTTGATTGGTGGAAAGTACCAAGCAGTTCATTGGTAGAAATTAAAGAACACGAAATCGTGAACGACACCAAATTAGACTATGGGAGGCACGTAGTTAGATTTTCCACATAATGACGATACGAGTAGAACAATAGGCCCGTCGTATTTGTATCAACAATGGTATCAACATGGGCAAAATACACGGAAAAGAAAATTCCCTTGCTTACAAGTGAAAGTGGTTTGCCTTTCCAGTTGCGTCGACGCCAATTCCCAGTTCAGCTTTCGTTCGCCATGACACTTAACAAAGCTCAAGGCCAAACAGTCCACGAAACGGGACTCTATTTGTCTCACCCCGTCTTTGCTCATGGCCAATTGTATGTTGTACTAGCAGAGGTACCCACCCCTATAATGAATGGAAAAGTCATGTATTTTCATTGGTTTCCGAAAAAAGTTCATGTTTCCTTTTTAAAGCCGAAATCTTGCACTTTAATTATCTGGTATGATTTTTGGCTTATTGAGAATTACTGTTGGCGAATTAGTGTAATATTAAACTTCACTGATGCTAAAACACAAAATATGCAATACTTTCTGGATCGGGTTGTAATTGGCGTATTCTTTGTATTTGCAATGTTCTTGTCGTCATTCCAATATATAAAAAAATCACCCATTTTACCAAGATAATCTTCTCAAACTGTAAGTATTAAAATACACTATATGATCAAAAATATCCGGACACCCCTCACAGATCATCGATTGGCCCAATGTCACATGATAATGACTTGTACATCATTTAAATAGCTTCCCACACCTTCAGACACAACTCTGCTTGGACATTGGCAAGAATGGGTCTTTCGGCAGAGCTCAGTGAGTTCCAACGTGGAACCATCGTTGGATGTCACCTATGCGGCAAGTCCGTGCGTGACATTTCCAGCCTTCTTCAGATACCTAAGTCAACAGTAGGCGATGTCATTATGAAATGGAAGACCCGGGGATCAACAACAGTTCAACAACGAACCGGTAGAGCCAAGAAACTAACGGACAGAGACCGTCGAGTGCTTCGTTGTGTCACCCGCAGCAACCGGAAGTCCTCGGCGGAAAAAATTGCCACAGAGTTTCGAAACGCCTCTGCAAATGATGCCAGTACCATGACAATTCGTCGGGAACTGCACACGATGGGATTCCATGGCCGTGCTGCTGCCCACAAGCCCCACATCAGCAGGGTCAACGCCAAGCGACGTCTGGAGTGGTGCAAAGCCCACAGAAACTGGACAATGGACCAATGGAAACGTGTAATGTGGACAAACGAATCTCGCTACACACTCTGGCAATCCGATGGACGAGTTTGGGTTTGGCGCATACCTGGAGAACGCTTCTTATCTGAGTGCACAGAGCCCACAGTCAAGTTCGGAGAAGGAGGAGTCATGGTGTGGGGCTCATTTTCATGGTACGGACTGGGCCAGCTCGTTCCTGTGCAAGGAATCATGAACTCCGACCGTTATCTGAATGTTTTGGACAACTGTGCACTTCCAACGTTGTGGCAATTTTTCGGAAACGGGCCATTTCTCTACCAACACGACAATGCTCTGTGCCACAAAGCGAGGCGTGTACAGCAGTGGTTTGCGGACTCAGGGGTCGAAGAAATGGGTTGGCCGGCACAAAGTCCCGACCTCAATCCTATAGAGAGTCTGTGGGATGAATTGGAAAGACGCTTGCGGGCCAAATCACATCGGCCAACTTCTGTACCTGAACTGATTCTCGCTCTTCGGGAGGAATGGAGGAACATTCCGGAAAGTACCTACCAACATTTGGTGGAAAGTCTTCCCAAAAGGGTGGAAGCTGTGATTCGGGCAAAGGGATGTGCAAAGCCCTATTGATTTCCATGAAATCGTGGCTAGAGCGCAAACGTGCATGTGTCCGGATATTTGTGATCATATAGTGTACATGTATTACCTGTAATTTCATAGTAGTAATACAACATGCCACTTTATGCAAATTATGATTATATAGATCATAACAGAACTGAAGATTACTCTATAGTCGAAACGGGTTTGTAATATATTCATAACGTAATAAAACTGTTACGTCCTTATTTTAAACAACACTGCAGAACGCGTAGGGAAGCGATGACGGAAGGGAAGTAAAGTGTTCGAAGTCAGGAGAGGACATGAAATTCACGGAGAGATTCCACGCTGAATCTGACGGTAGATTCGAAAAGAGCGATGTTTCTACTCTCGGAGAAATAATCAATGCAAGGATGCCTGTTAAATCCCAGGTTAAGGCAAGTGCTTCCAAATTAATAAAATATCACGAGTGTGAATTAAATTAGTTATCCGGACCATTTCATTACGTAAAGAGCTCGGCGTTTCTGACATTGCCAAGTTTGCAACTCGAGTATTGAAGCGATACGAGGAGCAAAGAACAAAATAAAAACTAATTTATTCTACCTGAAGCCATAATCATAGAAGCATTCAGGGCGTTTCAGGGATCTTTCCGTATGGATTAGAAGGTTTTTTCTCAGAAGCTCATGGAAATATCTGTATACGTTAAAGCCCAGAAAGGATAGTTTTAACTTAGCTCCATATAGAGCTATTTGACATCGATGCTTAGTCGTATTTTAGTGAGTTACATATCATTATCTATCTAGTTATTTGCAACGACGAGTATTTTATTCTACTCTTTGCAGTTTAGACTCTTGTTTATTTTCCGTTATTCTCAATTCGGTCTGCATATTGAGCTGCGTAAATTATATTTCTGGCAGACTCAACCATAATTGCGTATTGGGGTTGAGTGGACTGTTATCAATTCATATCAGGACTTCTGTCAGGTATTATTTTCAATTGTAAGAATAAAAATTGTAAAACCCTAAAACAGAAGAATTGAGCCGAAATTTTGAACCAAAGTAATTTTTTGAAGCTAGTTTTAATAAAACTAGAATTGAGAAAAATTGCAAAACAATTTACAAATAAATTTTAAGAAAATTAAAGTGAAAATAATTTAAGCAATTAATAATTATGTATAATACACAAGTGTAACACAAGTGTAATTTTAGAAAAATAAACAGTATCATAAATTCGCCTCTCCAGATATGAATTGTTAACAGTCCACTCAACCCGAATACGCAATTATGGTTGAGTCTACCAGAAACATAATTTATAAATAGCCCTGATTGGTCCTTAATATATACAACCCTAGCGTCAATGAACTTCGGACACCTACAGAATTTTGGATAAGTACAACGAAACTAATTGTAAACAAATGAAAATTACTTTATTGAGTGCACAGAGCTTTAGTACAACTGTGATATAGCATTTTAACATAAAGAAAAAACGAGAAAATTAAATAAGCGACTTTTTGTAATGTTCCGTTTTCAACACGTTGCAATGAACTTCGTACACCGTACCGTTTATTGCACATTACCACTGAGTGGCGTCACCTTTCCGACGAATGACGCTCCGAAGTCGTTGAGGCATGCTGGGCACTAACTTCTGCGTTGTTTTTACTGGAATTTTGTCCCACTCTTCGGAAATACACGCCCGCAACTGCTGCAGTGTTCGAGACTTCCGCTGTCTAACTTTTCGCTTTAAAATGCGCCATACATTTTCAATGAGTGACAGATCTGGGCTGCAGGCAGGCCAGTCAAGCACCCTGAAACGCTGCTGTTGTAGCCAAGCCTTGGTGATCCGAGCAGCATGAGGCTTCGCGTTGTCCTGCAGAAAGATGCTTGGTCTTCTATTGAACAATTTTTGGCGGGATGGACGCAGATGCTGTTGAAGGATGTTTATATAGGCAGCAGAGTTAATAGTGCCCTCGCAAAAGTGAAGCGATCCTGTCCCGGCTGCACTCATGCAGCCCCACACCATCAGCGATGCAGGCTTCTGAACTTTCCTCTGGTAACAGTCGGTCTGATTACTTTCGTGCTTGGTCCTTAGCACTTTGCGACCGTTGTTGCCATACATCACTGCAAAGGTGGACTCGTCGAACCACAGAACACTATTCCACTGAGCAAGGATCCACTTTAGATGGGTTCTGGCCCATGCTACCCGGCGACGCTTAGCTACAGTGCTCATAAATGGCTTCCTCTTTGTAGCGTATAAGTAATAGTTGCATCTTCTGATGTAACGGCGGACTGTGCTTTCGGATATGGGTATATGAATATATTCTCGAGCCCAAACAGTCATTTCACTTATGGGGAGCATGCTTGTTTTTCACAATGTAACGTCGAAATACTCGTAGGTCCCTAACATTCTATAATCGCTGCTTGCCTGGTGCAGTCCCTGGTTCTGTTTTCCCGATTTCTCTGAAACGCTTGATGATCCCATTAACATGAGAGAGTGGAACTGATAATTCATGGGCAATAGCTCGCTGGGATTTGTTATTCTGGAACTGCTGTATAATTTTTGCCGTATACACTACTGGCTTACCACGTCCCATGGTTCAAAACAACACGAATACTGTGCTCTGTCGCTTGGACGGTGCTTTTAAAGCCTGATGCAAAGCATTCTGGGCGTTTCTACAGCCTTCAGGAAAGTTCTATATGCTGGCGACCCCTTATGTACGAAGTTCTTTGAAACCTGTTGACAACGCAATTTTACATAAATTTGAATAAATTATTTCACACCATTAAATCGATTCTAAATCGATGTTGATATTGTTACATATACTCAGTAAATCTATTTTCATTAGCCTACAATCCTCTGTATGCACTTTTCACTGTGTTTTTAGCCAAATTACTTGGTGTCCGAAGTTTATTGACGCTAGGTTTGTATATATAGAAATAGCCCCGAGGTACTATGTAGTATTAGTCTTGTTGAAAACTAGACGCGTAGCATCCGAAATACAGTACGTATTCAGGTTAATAAATATCTTGTTGTGGACGTGCGGTTGTGACTCTCTTTTTGATGTTTCTATTAACTATCTACCCATTCTTGACGAATCGATTGTTAACTACTGTCACCGCATTCGGCGGTGACATGCAATGCCACTGCTCTCGATGGTGCCTCAGCATCGGAGAGCAAAGATGGAAAGATGGTGTCGCCATCTATTGACAAAACTTCAAAGAATATTAAAGTTTTAACTGGCGACCGCACGCAAAAGCGTCGCTCCAAAGGAAACAGGAAGAGGCGCAGAAAAAAGCGCGCGCGTCGGAAAAGCGAGCGGGAGTTTTGTAATCGTGGATTGGAGGCTTGGAACCGAGACGAAAGGTCGCAAATCCGTTCTCTGCACGGCCCATGGTAATTTGGTCTGACGGAAAAGAGGAGAGGAAGAGACGGCCCGAGAGAGAATGTCGTTCTCCGCCTCCATTGAAGGAAGCGTCGGACGTTCGCCCGCTAGCGTATTGCAGTTCTGCTCGTGCTCGTTACTCATGGACTAATGTGTTGGAGACTTTTTCAGAGGCATTCGAAATAGAACTCTGGACTTTTTATAACGACCGCACGTTGTACGAGGAGCCTTCCGGAGTCAACGTGAGTGAATCACAGCCAAAGGTGAAAACGTCAGCCCCTTCGAGACGGGAGTCATCTCAACGGCGTCAGCCAGCGTTCGTCGCATCGGTTCCGGCTGCCCCGAGACTCGTCCGCCCACATCGCTGGATAGTGGTCACCGCTGGATTCTCACTACACGACTTGGCATTCCTCTTCCCTGGTCAGTGGTGTGTTAGCATCGCCCCCACCGTGCCACAGGTGATGATTACGCCCTTCACTTACGACGGAGTTTGGAAGGAGGAGCTAGGCGATCTGGTTCCATATGCAAGCTATGCAGCGTCTGCGTGTGAAGAAGAGTAGACGTATAGCCAGCCAAGCTGCCAGCGTCATTTCCCTGCTATAATTTTTTTTTGTTAAAGTGCTAACTATCTATGTTTGTAACGGCCGAATAATTTATTCCGAGCCGCAACGTATGTCCCTCACGGGACCAACGGGGAACGGACATTGCTCCGTTTTGTTTCTCACGTGTTAGTGAGATCGTTAGCCCCAACTTGACAACTACCCATTCTTAACGTATATTGATTTTCTTTACGGTCAATTTTTAGCACGTGCAATCGAATTGAAGGGTTTCACGCAAAAGCCTGAAAAATTGGTACAATCAGCTAAGGTCTTGATGGTCAGATTTCTGAAAATAGAATTTGCAAAAGTTAATCCGTTTTCAAATCATCGTGCAAAGGGTAGACGCCTGGATAAACGTATAGACCAAGCGTGCATATTTGTAAGTAGCTTTTTGCTAGAGCTCCTAATAAATGTTTTAAGGAAAACTGTACATTAAATTTATATAGGGTATAACATAAAAGTTCATCACATTTCAATCGTAAATAGCTCGGCAACCCTTGTTCGCAAGTCAATGAACCGCACACCATTTGAAAGATGGGAACGTAAAGGTTTTGTTCAATGCCGATAGAGGTCACTAGCATGCATCTGGAAGAAGTTGGGAAGTCCCGTCAGTTACTGTCAAGATGGCGAACGCACAATACAAAGCTTTATTGTGGCCACCTCGATTTCCAGACCTCACCGTTTGTGACTTCTTCTTGTGGGGATACGTAAAAGACCGTGTTTTTGTGCACCCTTTCCGGCAAATTCGGAGGAGCTAAAGACTCGAATAACAGCCGGCATTCTGAAATGACTCCAGATGGGCTTCAGCATGTGTTTGAGGAATTTGATTATCGGTTAGATGTGTGCCGTACATCAGGAGGAGGACACATCGGACACTTATAAATAAAACGTAAGATTATTTCAAACATTTCAATATGTATCTTCATTTTTAAAAAAAATATACAGATTTTTGAAATGTGACAAACCTTTCTCTTACACCCTGTATAATAAACAACATGATCCTACTTCTCTATACGGACCTAAAGAGTTAGACTCATTTTAAGCGAAACGGTTGTTAATTTAAAAAATTACATATGGTCAAATAAATTCTGTATTGGGTTGTTAAGCAAATTAATTTCAATATAGATAAAAATACTCAGTTCATTGGACAGATTTGAAGCAAATACAGACATGAATAAAGTTGATGGAGGCCTTGCAGTACATGACGGGAAAGGAAACACGGAATTCCGACCGGTTTCACCTTTTATTCATGACTTTATTTATAATGTAAATAATATTACAACGGATCTTTCCAAATGTTATATCGAAAAAGTCCGTTGTTAGCATCTTAGAAGACGATCTCGGATAATTAAAGATTTATAAATATCTATTTCTAATGTAAATATAATATCAAATGGAATTATATGCATTTCTACTTATATGGAATTATAATTAATTTCAGAGTCCCTCCGGGGTTTCGGAAGTCGATAGAGCAGTAATCATGACAGACAAGCGGAAATGCCCATATTAGCAGAAAGAGAATCTCTCCAAGTTTGCATTCGTATATTATAGACACCGAAAATGGCGTACTTCAGATTTAGTCGCTCGAAAGCAATTGGTTTGGACGTGCTTCTCGAGACGATACTCCTGTTCTTCCGTGGTCTCCGCGGTAACCTGGCCTAACCCCATATGATTTTTTTCTAATGGGGTTATCTCAAGTTCGTGCTCCTTTGCCACTTGATTTAGCGCAGCTACAAGAGAGGATCACTCATGCAGACGCTGGCAAGAACCTGAATACAGGATTGACCAATATACCGAGACTCAATATACACTTTAAAATTAATATCTTAACTAGATTATTATTATTAGGAAAATTTCAAAACACTTTTTTTAGAATTTAGAATTCATTGTAATCCAATACGTCCATCCAGAGCCTGTATGGCCTGAAGCCGACGAGTTGGGTCTCTGGATGGACTTGGATTAACGACTGCTGTATGATGGTCACAGCAGCCGGGGGGAGGGGGTGAAGATCGTGAGTCACTTGATGAGGCGCCCATCCAGTGACTAGCCGTGCCTGATGTTGCTTAACTTCACTGAAGTTATGTTTTAGTGAAAGCCCACCAGGCCACGGCCTCCCCCAGATAAACAGAATATTAAATTAAAACTTATAAAGAGGCCCCACCGAGCCAAAGTTACACCTACCATTAGGTAGGAGTAGCTTTGGCTGTGTGGGAACAGTTTATAATTTCTGATTTAATAATTGGTTTTTTATCTAGTTGAAGTATTAATTTTAAAGTGTATATTTGTCTTGGGTGTTTTCCTCAACGTGTATATTATATTATTATATGGAACACCGATGAGGTACGAGCAAAATTTGGATAGAGTCATAAACTGTCTTATGCAGATCCCATATGATTCTCAGCCCTGAAATACGTGCTAATGAAATTAAAGTTAACCTATAATAGGATTTCAGATTAAAAATAAAAGATCAGTACAACTTCGATTTCAAATATTTCTCCAATCCCATATTAGAGAAATATTCTCAGTTTCACTGATTACATTGACAACAAAAAATAACTGTTTTAAACTTTTTTTAACGTTAAGAGCTGATTCTTATGCTTTTTTGTGTGTTGAACTCCGTGTCTGATCTCAGTTTTTTTTATTTCCTACAGATTCTTGTTTTTCAATGAAACAATTTTAAATTATTCAGTGAAAACACTCTGATGGACCAAAAATATGGATACGTTAACATTGTAGCCGCTTGTCTTCACACCCATTACTTTAACATTGTAGTCTCTATGTGCATAACTTGGAAACGTGACGTGATAGAAAAAATCTAACAGCAGATTCTTAATCAGCACCCTAAAAACCACAAGAATAAGGCAAATTCATTCAACAAGTTTTTTTTTCTTCGTTGGCCTGCGTTATTGGTATGTGGCCTTCATTAAGCTGATTATAAATTTTGCATCGTAAGCATTTCTCTCTCAGTAGTTAATATTTATTAAAATAATAATTGAGCATATTTTATATTAAAAAAGGTGCGTGTTTTCAACGTTCATACTTTCGAGGAAAAAGGCAAAAAAATTAATTTCTGATTTAGGTTCTTCAAGCCTGAAGAAGTCGTGATGTATCTGATAGATAAAAAATACCTTTTCTATATTTTTAAATATGCCTATGATGACAAGAAAAAAAAATTGCGCATGCGAGAGCGAGGAGTGATATGATGCATTATTACTTGTGTGGTAAGTGTGATTCTAAAACGCGTAGTTGGGGTTTTATAGTTAATCAATCACTATTATAGAATCCACCACGAAATTTTATTGATGCCATCTATGGAAACTACGGTAACGTAAACTGGTTATCTCAGCGGCCTTTCGGGGAGAAATTGAAACGGCACGTGCAGCAATCCCATTGGAGACTTTTGCCAACATTGCCCAAGCAGTAGTTCTCCATAGAATTAAGTGCTTGGAAGCTAATAGCAAACACTTTGGAGTCTACTTAACATACTCTTGCTTATAAATGTAGAAGTGAAAGGAATTTGTATTCATCTCGTGATGTCTGATAAGAAATATGTATATAATTTATGCGGGCTCTGTAAATCTGAAAGAAACCATAGCATCTCTTACCAGTATTAGATACTTGCCGTTTTGCTTAGGTTCCTCTTGAAAATAGTGTTTATGATAAAATATCGTAACGTTCGTTTATTTTCCTTATTCCCTAATTTATGAAAATAATTTTATATAACTTTTATTTTTTCTGCAAACTCTGAACACTTCTACACATTTTTCTTTGAATTTTGCATTAGATAACAATCTAGTAAGGAATTTAATTCCCAGATGCACCGCGAACCCTTATGAATTTTTGTGAACCCCTAAAGGTTAATAAAACTATTACTTGCATGTCATATTTAATGAATGTACCGATAATTGAAATGAGGGCTTTCTAAATATTTAATTCCCTGCTTTTGAAAGGCAAATTAATAGTAGTTTAGTAAATTTCTTAAAAATGTCGTAACTTTTCTTCTTATGATTTTAATCAATAAAGAACGGAAATTAAATATTTCAACTAACCTGAAAAAGTCACCTGAAAATGAAGTTTCTGGTTTTCATTAAAACAGGAACCGACATCGAGGGGAAAGTTTTGAGGATGATTACGATAATTGAAAATGCTTGTGCTCTTTTTTACTGCCTGAGAAAATTACGAAAATACAGATATCAATGTAAGCAAAATATAGAGCCGAATTAATACATCGTCTTTTATGAATGAATTATCTTTTTTTTTATGCTGAAACTAAAAGCAAAGTTTAAATCGAAGCGACATAAATACAAGTTTCCATTAGTTGTTCAGAAGTGTGCTAAATGGAAATTTTCAGTTTAATTTTATATATCTAATATGGTTATGACATCAAAGGACATTTATCAATAGAGCATTCTTTGTAGATGAGTTAATAAGTAATAAAACATTTTAAACAGACTAAAGGACAATAGTACCTTCGAAATCAATATTAGGAAACTGTCATTAAAACTGAGTTGGACTTTCCTTTGTTCTTCATTTTACGATGGCAATTTATTATATCATAAACATTTTATTGGATATTAGATGGTTAGTACCTTTAAATATTGATGAAGATCCATTTGCCTATAGGAAACTATTTGCATGATGTTTTGGCACTGTAATTTATTAGCACTATAATTTTTTGAAGTTACTAAATAGAATTTTATTTCCGTTTTTGAAAACAGAATTCCCTATTTGTTCATTAAATTTATATGAAACAAGAAATTAATCCCCCCGAGGAAGGTATAGGAAAGTAGCGGAAGCGCTGAGATCGTCTATTTTTATCCTTTTATCCGCACTTTTTAACCCCCCTCCCATTTTTTAATCGAAAAATTAATTTTTTCGAACGTAGTATTTAGAAAATGAAAAAGAGCTCTATCTTCTTTCGTTTCTCATCTTTTCCGATCGAATGATATATGACATGCCATATGTTGCCGTAGTTCTAAAGACCAAGTGACTGCTACCCCCACAACTCCGACCCTATTGAAACAATTTGACCCAATCTTTACAGTAATGTTGATCTTGTTTAGAGGAATCAGCATACCGAATTTCACTTTTTTATATGCATAAATACGCGTAGACCGTTTGGTCCCCTCTAATTTCCGCCCCCGAAACTCCGACCCCAGTGGGCCAATCAAAACCAAACTAAATAGTGAAGGTGCGCATTCCCATAGTAAGCTACATTCCGAATTTCAATCTTCTACCTCAAAAAATGCGGAAATTGTGAAGGGGACGGACGGACGGACAGACAGACGGACATTGTGAAAACGATAAGTAGCTCCATACTTCCGCTACTTAATAATTTTAATACATTTAAACATTTGTTTTATTGTAAGTTCATACTGCTCCTCTTAAAATAAGTTTTCATTTCAAATTTACATTCAAATATGCACATTCAAATACACAGTCCAGTCTCCTTAATGTGACCACTTATCAGTAGCCAGAATAACCACCAGGCGCGGACAGCTGCGGGACTGGCAGAAAGAGAGTCAATCAGGTTCTGGAAGGTACTGACAGGGATATGAAGCCATGCCAACTCCAGTTCTGTGGCGAGCTGCCGTAGGTTGCACGGTGGAGGATCCATGGCGCGAACAACCCGATCGAGGTGGTCCCACGGATGCTCTATAGGGTTTAAATCCGGGGACTTTTGGGAACAGGGGAATACCGTAAACGCATCCTCGTGCTCTTCGAACCATGCACGGACACTGCTCGCTGTATGACACGTCGCATTGTACTGCTGGAAGATGCCATCGTGCTGAGGAAATACAGTCTGCATATGGGGGTGGACATGGTCCGAAAGGACAGATGCGTACTTCCATTGATCCATGGTGCCGTCCAAAATGATGAGTGCACCCAGGGAATGCCATGAAAACATTCTGCAGACCATAACGCTGCCTCCTCCGACCTGGGCCAAGGCCTCCAAGATAATAAGGCCTAGAGAGTAAGAGGTGATGACGTCACAAAGGAGGGAACGAGGCCAACGAGAGACAGGCCAGGGCACTCAAAAGTCACATGATCATCGGAGTCCGGGCAACAATGCAGCCTTCATTGTTTCCAACAAACGAAAAATTGCTGACTGTTAAAATCCAAGATGGAGACAATGAAGGATGAATTGTTGGCCGGACCCCGATGATCATGTGACTTTTGAGTGCCCTGGCCTGTCTGTCGTTGGCCTCGGGAGGGAACTGTAGCCCACGAGAAAGACAGGCCCTGGTGCGAAAAAATCACCTGACCATCTTAGTCCAAATAACAATGTAACTTTCATTGTTTCCATCTTGGATTTTAATAATCAGCAATTTTTCGTTTGTTGGAAACAATGAAGGTTACATTGTTACTCGGACTAAGATGATCAGGTGACTTTTCCGCGCCAGGGCCTGTCTTTCTCGTGGGCTACGGGAGAGAAGGAGGGCAGCGAGAAAACAATACAAGGAGGAAAAAGCTCGTTAGCAAATTAAAGGAAAACGTCGATAGACATTTTTGACTTTTTCTAATGTTTTAAAAATATTGTAGTCTTTTCTATTGTTTTTAAAAATATTGCAGCTTTTTAATATTATTTAAATTATTACATTTAATAAATAAATGTTTGATTTGTAGTTGTTTTTAATTCTAATTCAAGAATTAAGCAGTGCAAACTTAGTAGACAAATGTTTCGCCTGTGAGAGCATCCTGATCTAGAGCTCAATGCTTGAAATGTTTCAAAAACAACAACGGATATAGGCTAACTCCAAAGTTGGCATATTACTATTTATGTGTGAACATTATTTATGTGTTAACATTTTATTTATAAATGTTAGTAGTATGCAAATAGCAGACAAATCATTCAACATACTTAGAGTTAGGTCTACTTCACTGGAGCTAATACTTCGATGTTTATTCAGTTTTAATTTAACTATAATATGTTTTAAATGAATGCGATTGTAATTTCTTTTATTCTAGATCTTCTAAAATGTTATTCGAACTTTTAGAATGAACAATTCATTTAATGCAAATAATTTCCTTCAAATTTAGTGTCGCTTTGCATGAACATGATCTAAACATGAAAGATCGCTTATAAACGTCGTCAGTGACTTAGATGAACAGAAACAAAATAAATTTGTATGCCTACTTGAAGAATATATTAGGCAATCCATGCTTCCTTTACACTATGTTGTGAAAGAAATATATTTTAAATGGTTCATGCTGACAGATAAGATGATCTCCATCCGCACATAAGCTCAGCATGAAGATTGAGTAGCAACTGCATCGTCTGCTTTCTTTTCCTCCTTTGATCACATGACCATTCCCATCATGCTAGAGCTGTCCGGAGTTTGTTATCTCGAAGGCCTTGCCTGGACCCTTCCGGCACGTGTTGCAGGGTGTTTGTTTTCTGACGCTGAACGTCGTACACGCCATCGTTCATCTGTCCGATGGAGCATAAACCGTGATTCATCGGGAAAAGCCACCTTTCGCCACTCTTTGCTGTCTAATTGCGTTACTGGCGTGCAAATGTCAGTCTTTGTCGCCGGTGAATAGCCGTCTGCTGCAGAGCCCCATACGCAGCAACGTTCGCTGAACAGTCGTTGAGGATATCCTCTGTCCGTGCTGCCCCACACTTGATACGTCGCTAATTTTGGGTATTGCCATTCTACCATGCACGGTACACTTTCACCATGCCGGCACGCGAACAGTTCACAAAACTAGCCGTTTCGGCAATATTGCCGCCCTTGGCTCGGAAGCCGATGATCATGCCCTTTTGGAGTTCGGATAAATCGCTACGTTTCGCCATGAATCCAACAATTGCAATGTTTTCTGCTTCCCTCTGACACCCTTCCCATATCCCACCACTTCTGATACTGGTACGTACCTTCTGGAAGTAACCATTTTCCGCTGATGTTGAACGTAGGGGATGGTCACATTAATATGATTGGACTTGTATACAGGGTGAAAAATTAATTCCACTGCCAAACTTGGAGAGGTAGTAGGGATAGTCAAAACCAACAACTTTTCTTTATACCAATTTTGCGAGAAAAATTTTATTTACCAACACAGAGCAGTTACAGCAGTTGTTCAAAGTGTTTGTGTCGTTCCACACATGGCGGTTGTGGCAATTGAAGAGATCATCCTTGCTGAACCGTGCTTCATCAGAAAACAAAACAAGTTCACCAAACGCGGGATTGACGGCAACATTCCGAAGATACCAGTCGGAAAAGGGCACACGTAGTTGATAGTCGTTGGGTCGCAAAGCCTGCACAATCTGTTCGTGGTATGGATGTTGCCCATAGTCATGCATGACATTCCAGACAATTGTTTGACTGGTCCTCACAGCATGTGCGACTGCACGGGTGCTTGTTGAGGGATACTCTGCAAACCGTTGCAGTATCTCCTCTTCCACACGTCCTATTCTCACATGTCTTGGAGTTCTGCTGTCACTGTTCTGCGTTGGTAAATAAATTTTGCTCGCAAAACTGCTATAAAGGAAAGTTGTTTGTTTCGACTATCCCTACTACCTCTTCAAGTTTGGCAGTGGAATCCTGTATGTACCCTTGTTGGGGTGTAAATGAATTCGCCTATTTCTGTAGTAACTACAAAATAGATTTTATTTCTATTTTAATTCAGAAAGGCTTGAAATTTGCAACAAGAAGCGCATCAAAAATTAAACTTAACTTTTATGCCTCTTTCTTGATGTTCCACAAAAATCATAATTTGTAAAGCATAAAAACGTTAATAAAACCTAACCAACCGTCGAGTTGCAAAGAAGAGAACAACAAACCTATATTACTTCATTATCACATTTATGATTTTCTTAAGAAATAAATTTGCTAGGTTTAGTTGAGGTAATTATATTTATGTTCTTGTTTAACTTTAGAAAACTTAAAATGTTAAAATGTAACTGGTCCTTAACACGAAATTTAGCTTATGAGAGCGAATCATATGAAAAGATTTTTAATAAATATGTTTAGTTTTCTTTACTTTTATGACTTCCAATGTTTTGCTAGTCTTTGAAACAAAGAATTCTTTAGACGGAATGACAAAATGATTAGCCCTTCGTGTCTATTATAAGTGAAATACTCTCTTAGATAATATTAGCTAACTCTGCTTAAAAGTAGTCCTTAGAATAATGTAATTCTGAACTCAGTAAGCTTACTATAGCACTGGGATA
This sequence comes from Rhysida immarginata, assembly GCA_023313115.1. Classification (NCBI taxonomy): domain Eukaryota; kingdom Metazoa; phylum Arthropoda; class Chilopoda; order Scolopendromorpha; family Scolopendridae; genus Rhysida; species Rhysida immarginata. The sequence continues at coordinate 679,977 of JAHWFO010043354.1, read as the reverse complement.
AGTTTTAGATTTCTTTTTGCTATTGCGTTTATATTTTTACTCTCTTTATTACAAAATATAAATAACAGTTTCTTTACATACTCACAGGATGGTATGCCACAAGCTGAATGGGAACTCCTTTTTCTAAATAGATATTTTCATCATCTTCCCAACTTTCCTAAATTGAAAATAGATTTTTTTCATTTTAATTTTGTATGTGAAGTCATGAGTTAATTTTCTTAAAATTATTTAATTAACTATTAGTATACATACAAAATAATGATAGGGAATTAAATTATTAAGAAAATATAGAGCAAGCTAAATAAAACTTTTATTTTTTAGAAATTAAAATTTTCTATATTAGAAATTTGAATTTTACAACGCATTTTAAAATTTCCTTTTCGTAAACATCCAAATTTGAAGTTCTAATACATGGTATTCAAATGATCAATAATCATTCTTCTTTATTGAGCGTGCACTTTTGATTAATTTCCTCCGGAAAAGGATTGTGAATTGCTCCAAGTCCTTGAACATCTGAGTCCAAAAAATGAAAAAGATTTCTCTCGAAGCCCCTTTCATTGGAGCGCTGGCAATTGCGTGGGAGTTGCGTTACTTTTACATGACTCTCGCATATTTATGTAAGCCAGGTTGCGGTGAAAGAAGAAAACCCCCGGTGAATTACAATGCAAATCTTGTTTGCCTGTAGAGACATTTATTGTCGTCATAAAAGATGACAAGGGCGCGCTTGCATTATTTACGCAAAATATAAGATCACTAAAGGAACCGTCTGCGCAAATATGGGGAGAATGCATAATGTACCTCCTTATTTTGAAGAGACTATAGGAAGTTAAGAGAGATTTGAGATATTTGTATGAAACCATGGACAATATTTAACCTTCCTTAAGTCATAATTCTTCAATAAGTTTTCAATTATTTGTAGAAGATCTATAATAAAACCTGTTAAAGTGTTCTTTATTATTACAAATAAGATTTTTCAAGAACAGGCAAAGCTTGCGTAAGGAAATTAAGAGAAGATAAAAGGTTTTTCTTAATTTAAAAATTTTTATATATAGAAATCTGAAAATAAACTGTAAATGCAATTTTATGTTGTTATGCTTCGGTTACTGTTATGCTTTATAGATTCAATTATTTTATATCTTAAAGTGACCTTCTTGGCGTATTCCGTAAAATTAGTTACATAAATAGGGAAAAAAATGCACACTATCAAAGCATTAAAAGCTCAGACCATAATTTAATGAAAAGATTTATTACCCGGCTCTAAGGCCGACAGACCTGACGTGCTAGTCCAGTTGACTCTAATCAGGTCGGCTTGACTTGACTTTCCGGCCCTTTAGTCCATCGGATCGCAGGTTTGAAACACGCCGTGGGCATGACTTTGTCTCGCAGACAAGTCAAGATGAATAGTCATGTTAAAACGTGTAAATGACCTGGAAATTGAAGCTACCTGCAACATAACAAACTAACCATCTAGCTATAACCGTTAATAGAGGAACACAACATAAAATGCATAGCACAATCTATTAGTGGGGCTCTGTAGTGTAAAAAAAAAAGTTACAAAGAACTGACTAATGAATAACAAAGACAAATTGAAATGAGGCATGTTTTATTGGTCTATTTCGTTCTCAAGTAATGCGCGCTGAAGTAACTTGTTGAGTTAATCTGATCTCAGAATGTCTTTAGAAGGTTTTCTTAATATCTATATGGCCCGAATTACCAGCGCTGCTGTCAACTATGTAGTCGAGAATTTGCATTATGGGTTATTATTTGCGTTTTATGCCAATTTTCTGCTACGTAGACTACAATAGTGCCACCTTTTCTACTTTTAGAAAACTACAAATATGTTTGGCAGTCCCTCCTATATTGTCATTAGTCTCCCTACCAAATATGGTGGCATTGCGGTTATGGTGGCATTGCGGCTATGAGTGCTGTTAGTTAATTACAAGCACATTGTACAATTTATCAGGGGATCCTAGAATTTGCATTGCTAAATATTATTTTGTTCGTAAAATCCCCGTTCCTAAAAGTTTCTAGCAATCAGAAAAGAGTGTGGTGCAATTCTGGCTAATTACTCATATAACATTGAGTCTAGATGCTTTCTGTAGAAACGCTTCATTGGAAGTTAATAATGTTGTTTATCAAGCGACGGAAAATGTACAACAGCTCAGTTTTTATAGAATGAGTGATGCGAAAAAGTAGCATAGGGAACAAAAAAAAAGCGTTGGAATATTTAGTTTCATTAACTTTTCTTCTTATTCGTTGTGTATTGCGTATTTGTATTATTCGTTGAGTGAGTCCCAATTTCTCGATCATTAAAAACAAAACCAAAAATTCAAAATCCTTTCAGAGATTTTGTCACAACTTATCCCAGAGCGTTATAGGACACAAATATTTATTCGTCGAGTAGTGGAAAATCGGTAAAAGGGGACGCTCTGGAAAATAAGATAAAAAGCAGGAGGATCAAGTGACGAAAGAGGAGAGAGTGAGAAAAAGTTTTATCGAGGAACGAGAAAGGAAGGAGATGGAGAGAATGGAATCGAAGTGGGCATTGTACGATTAAGGAATTAGAGCTTCATTCAATAAGGAGTGAGAAACGTAATTTCGGCTCCAATTATAATGAGCTATCACTAGCTCAGAGAGTAGGAAGGACAATTTTCTAATCTCTCGGGAATTGTACAACTTAAGCATCTTTTGATTTGGCCTAAAGTGTTCTCGAGAACTTTTAAATATGTATGTAATATACAAAGCTTGAACAAGCTTAAAATTATGTATGATTAGTTGTGCCCGCGGCTTCGCTCACGTAGAACTCAGTGCGGAGAAAGTCAGCGCCAAAAAAAAGTTCAAAAACTGCAGCCAAAGGACAAAAACTAAACAACAACAAGCAATATGCAAAGGAAAATTCGAAGTCCGTTATTTGCCACCTACAAAGAGTATCAAAATCGGAGTTAGGGTGCCATCTTTCAAACAAAATTTCTCCATCTAATCTAATTAATAACACTAGTCAACACACATTTTGTAACTATGACCACACATAGTGTTCTTAGTAGTAATTTGTATGTAGAATCCGAATCTGCTTTTAGATTTTTTCTATCACGTCACGTTTCCAAGTTATGCACTTCGAGACTTCTATGTTAAGTAATGGATGTGAAGAGAAGCGTCTGCAATGTTAAACTATCCATATTTTGGGGCCGCAAGAAAATTTATTCGCCCCCAAACACTGAATAATTTTAAAATGTTTCATTGAAAAAAAGAAATCTGTGCGCGCTAGAGAAATTTCAAAATTATATTCGTATTAAGCAGAAAAAAATACTATCAAAAATCATCCACTTGAATTTGGTTAAAAGAAAAATCTTAAATTTTGTTGGCCTGTATAATTTTTAGAGATATTATCATTTTCATTGAAATTTAATTTTTCTTTATAATATTTCTTATTGTGCAAATGGACTTTTTTCAAAATCATGATGTCTTTTTACACAGGCTGGCGTGCTTTCTGAACCGTCCTGATTCGTCCCCCCCCCCCCCCTCCCGCCTTAATCCATGGTAGTCGGAGGGCCAAGTATTTTGAGTTGTTTCTGAAATCGAAACCTTCAAAATGACTTCCGAGTCCCGCAGTAACGACTGCAATACCGGAAAATGACTGTTTGAAACTGGAGTCCGGCGAAAAAAGACCAATACGTGAGTCTCCAGCCCAACACAGGAGAGGTGGCAACCCTTGTCGTAGAATTCTTCTATGTAGTATATTTTTAACCTCAAAAGGAAAAAAATTAACCATAGCGCGGTTTAAAACAACCTAAAACACTCGTTGGACATCTTTGCCTAGCTTTTGAACGTCGTTTGGTTCCAGTATTTGTGTTTGGTTTCAGTGTTTGTGTTTTTCCGTGGGAATGGAACGTTTTCTCGAGGAAAAAGTAGCCTAAATGTTGACCTATAAGTTAAAAGTATAACCATCGCGTACTTCATTTGTATTTAACTCATTCTCGTAGCATTTCTGGAGTTCTGAGAAAGATTTTTCCTCTTTCTGGAAGGCATATTTAGAAGGCATATCTCTTATCTGGCAACATCTATTGGCAAGTTTAAAGTTTAACTACTGTCGCGCGAATTTAAAAACTCGCAGGACATCTGTTGGCAAGTTTAACTACCATTCAATCGCGCCGATTTGGATTTTTCCAGTGGGAATGAGGCATTTTCAGGCAGAAAAAAGTACCCTAAGTTGAAGACTCAGACTGTAAGGTAAAACCATACTAATGTGATGTTTCACGTATTTATAATGAGTTTTATGCTTATAGATTTATGGAGATGAGTTTTCTTGGGATAATGATAATAATTTGTTTAGTAGTCTTTTGAAGTGAATTTTCTTTGGAAGTACGAGCGTATATAGCACGTAGATAATGTAATTTTAAGAATTTGTTGATTTTTCCAAAATGCATAAAATCACTGAACCAGTATTTAAACCGGAGTGGGAGAATGTTTTTTTTTTTTTCATTGTTCACAGATCGGATTCGAAATGCTTAATGTGCAAACGTGTCCTATTGGGGAATAGAATAAAATAGTGATATGACTTACAGTAGAGTTATGGACACTTTATAAAGTTGGATAACTAAGAAGTTGGTTGATGAGCTTCTATGTGGAGGGGATGTCAGTGTGAAACGGAAGTAATGGTTATTATGATTTAAAATGAAATAGAGCAATATTGATCTTTGGCATAGTCAATGAGGTAATGCTTTTCATTAATTGAAGATGGGAATCTTTCATGAGTTTGGAGATGGAAGAATTTTAATTATGTAAAAGTACATTTCGAGAGATATTCGTTTTCGATTTCTTTGTCTTTCCATGGGTGAAAGTGAGACCAGATGCGGCGAGATTATAAATTGAAAAGGTGAAGTGGAGGGGGTGTGAGACTGCTATCCTAGGATTCTAGTGATGCTGGTGGAGCAAGGAGCTCCAATTGGATAGTAGAATTAATGGAGTTGATGAATAAATGTTTGGGGAGGGAACTCCTTTTTTGGCAGATTGGTGAATGTAAATCACATTCGACTGAAGGCCAATAATTTATGAAATACTCCTGATCCTCACATTTCAGTCAACAGGGAGTCTCACCACCAAATTAAGATGTATAATTGGAACTGGCCCCAGTGGCATATTAAGATGGATTTTAAGTGGCCTAAGTGGCGTAGTATTGAAACCCCTCATCATATTGTAGTATACATTATGAGAACCCCACAATCATTAAGTAAGGAAGAGATTTGGATAAATTATATAAGAATATTGATTAGATGATAGAATAATGTGATGAATGATTTCAAGTTTAAGAGATGCTATACAAAGCTCCCCTAGTGTAGTGGCAAAATAGAATTAATAAATCAACATGATAGGAAACAACATTGGGTGTTGATGGTGCAAAGTGGATCCTAATTGAGAAGTGATATTGTGCAAAACCCCCTATTTTGAGAATACAATAAAAGTAGAGAGATCAACTAGTAATGTGAAATAGAAATTCTACAGTTTGGAGCAGAAAGGCAATTTCTGAGTGAAGCAATATAGATCTGCATATGAGAGGAGGATTCCTAAAGATCCGACACAGAGTGGGAAAGCCACCAAGATTCTTCAGATTATGCATCAACTACATGAGATTGAGTGTAGGAATTTGTTGAGCTCACTTTAGAAACTTTGAGAAGCCTGCGAACACAAAGTGATAGATCCAGTTTCCTCGCTCAAAGCATAGCGGGCAGACTTCATATGAAAATTGTGTGTTTTTTCTTCGGTGTGTGGAAATATAAGTGTAGTGTTTATAGTGCCCTTGGATATAAACAGGAGTTTTTGGTGTTGTGATGTTATTATGGATACAAGTCTTCTGATCGATGAATGTAATTGTAAGTGATGAGATTTTGTTTGAACTTATTTAGTATTTAATGGAGATAGATTGACCTTTTGAACTTTTAATGTAGATTGGGTGAGACCCCTTTTAGAGTGGTCATTTGAGAACACGTTTCATTTTAATAAAGAATATTGAGATTTACATTTAGATAAGATAGAATAAGCCTTTATTTAACTTAATTAAGCAGCTACAACTTGTTGATATTTGGGAATAGTTAATACTCTCTTTATTTTACTCAAATTTATCTTTAGAAGTTAAGATCATTTTCATATAACCTCTTTTTTCAATTTGATAGTTTTTCTTGAAATAAAGATTACTTTGTTTTAATTCCAATACCTTGATTATTTATTTCAATTGAAGTAATTCACTCTCGAGTCTTCTTTTTATTTAAATTATTTAAATTCATGAACCCGACACATTGGCCGTTGATTTTAAAGATGATTTTTCTTATTTAAACTTTGTTGATGTTGAGCTAGCCGTAAAATATGGTAAGATATGGTAGAGGTCACAATGGCGCCCAAGCGCGGGACATTCCGGTCAGGTAAATAATATATCAATGGCTGAGTGTGTCACACAAAGTTTCATCAAAATCCGTCCAGTAGTTTTTGCGTGATGCGCGAACAACCACGGACACGTTACAGTTTTATTATATATATAGATGAATGTACGTTTCGTAATAGCGAAGGTTACAAAGAGCTCTCTTCCCTCCCGCCATTAACAGTCCTTCCAAAACAAATTCTTAGACTGTATGATTTGAATGGTATTATTTCTGAACTTTATCAGGAATATTCCAGGAACATTATTTTTTTCTAACATCATCGATTCTTCAGAAGTTTTCCCCCTGGTACTGACGGCATTTTATCAAGAAGGCTTTCGAAAACGTTAGCGGATTTTTCCTTTGGGAAATTTTTGCGTTTCTTCCAGAGTTACCTTCTTGAAGCCGCGTTGGACTCGTCGATGTAGTTGCTCTCAATTATATAAGCTTCAGTAACCCGGAATATTTATTATGTTATTTTCTTTCAAGGAATATTTATATGATTTCATACGGAGCTTATTGCGTACTCAGTGGCTATGATATTTTATTTTGGGTTTTCTTCCTTGATAAGTGAACTTTTAAGTAGGTATACGTCTAGAGCTTCGTCTTGCTTCATTTACAAGGGAATCCCACATAGCCTATCCGCTTTAACAATGGAGTCTTTGTATAGTTATGTATGCTCAAATTTTTTCGTTTTCGCGGTTTATTTTGAAAGAAACAAAATTTTGCACTCTCTTATTTTGCAAGCATCTATAGTAGCTTCAGATGAGTAACATATTTCAATATGGTGGAAATCTGTGACATACACGTTCGAGGGATTCCCTTGTTCGTTCATTAAGTTTTGCTAAGTGATAGTCTTAAGCTGAAATTTTTATTGACTATATGATTGTTTGTCACTAGCGTCGCCACATTATTATAAGGATTTCCTCCGTCCTGTGATCAATGAGAAGATATCCAACAGCAATTATCGTGTCTATGTCATGGAATGGGCCTATCACGTTTTCCACGTCTTAATTATTCTAATCAAGATTATTGTTTGTAACAATTCATATTTGTTAATGATAATCCAGTTACTTTACCTTACTTATACTTTATCATTATTCCATTACCGTACTTCTGTTCATATAAACATATACCTGACAGATTTCTTGTAAATTATAAAAATATACCTTTCATTCCCATAGAGTAGCTTTCGTTAATTAATAATTTATAAAAGGTTTACTTAATAGCCATGGGTGATGCTAAAATAAAACCTATATAAAGCTGGACAAAATAATGGAAACGCCTTATCTATTCAGATCTAATGAAATTGTGCCCCAAATTCTTTGTGCTCGGTTATACCGTTAACAATCATCAATGCATAATGTGGTTTAAAACCAGCATTAAACAGGATGATTCAAAAACACGCATACGATTTCAAAATGCTGTCTTTATTGTTAATGTAAACATACTGAGGTGTGGTAAAATACAAAAAAAAATTGTCATGTTATCAAGTTTCGAAATGGTGCGAGGCTTGTCCGTAAAGTAAGTACCGTTTCGTTCTACTGCCACCGCAGCGCAACACTCGTCTCTCTGGTTCATTATCTTTGCACTGACACCATTACAGCCGGATTGTGTTATTTTTATATTTGTTAGTGATCGTTGAAAATATTTAAGACAGTTTCTGAGCCCTCGGACTGTGAAGTGCGTTCTGTAATACGGTTTTGAACTCAAATAATGTTAAGCCAGCTGAAATTCATCGTCAACTTGTAGAGATTTATGGGGAAAATGTAATAACTGATGGAATGGTGAGAAAGTGGGTTAGGCAATTCAATGATCAATGAACCATTGTTCTAGACGAAGCACGGAGTGGGCGGCCTTCTGTTGTCAATGATGATTTGGTTGAAAAAGTGAATGAGAAAATTCGTGAAAACAGACGGTTTACAAGAAGAATGCTTTATAATGAGTTTCCACAAATTTCAAAAACTGTTTTGCATGAAATTGTCACAAATGGCTTAAATTATCACTGGTGGCATCTTTCTATGAAGAGGGCATAGAAAAGTTGGTTTTCCGCTACGACAAATGGCTGAACAACGATGGCAACTATGTAGAAAAATAGTTTAAGAAATGCTAACAAGAACAACAGGAAACCACTATTCCGCATCAAAGGTTTATTGCAACGTACGCGCATTTCAGCAGCCAAGCTGCCTTCCTCATCAGAACAGAACTTCTCTGGTCTGATCAAGTTCTTGTATACGCTGAAGAAGGCAGCTTGGCTGCTGAAATGCGCATACGTTGTAATAAACCTTTGATGTGGAATAGTGGTTTCCTTTTGTTCTTGTTAATCTGTATCCACAGTTTCTGACTCCATCTCCTTCTATAAGAAATGCTCTTTCATGTAAAAATAAATTTTGTTTTGACAAAAAATGTTTTTTTGTGATTTTTTCCAAAACGGTACTCACTTTTCGGATACGCCTCATACATTTACAGATGTTCAATATAGCCCCCTCCGACTGTACGGCACATATCTACCCGGTAATCGATGTTTCATCAGAGATACGAGGCCCACCTATGCGTTCTCGCTTACACGAACAATCCGCTTCTTGGAACGTTTGATGCCATTTTCTAATGTTCTTGACTGTATGGCTCTTATTCCGAATCTTATATAAAATTCACGCTTGCCGGTTATAACTGACTCGCGCTTGTTGAAACAGAGAACGCAAAAACGTTATTGTTGCTGGGTCGCCACATCGAAAACAATTGAGATCTGGGAGACTTCTACCGGCAACCTCAACAAACTTGACGGTCCCCTCTTTCCAATGGGGTTGCGTAGTTATACAATTTGAAATCGGGTGTGGACTTTTGAATCTCCTGTATTTTGGTACAGCTCTAGATAAAAGTAAAGTAGTAAAGAACGAGGCTAAGCTCATCAGCCAATCAGCGGCTGCCTAAGCCTCGTTGCACAGGTTTTTTATTTATCGTTCATATTTCCTGTTTAAAGCGCGCTTTGTTCAACACGTAGTCAACCAAAATATCAAACAAATAAGAACTGCGATTCTTCTGATAAAAATTGCAAAAAAGGCCCTTTTGAGGGCCACCAATTTAACAATAATTCATTTATCAGCAACCTCACTACAAGGCTAAATCTTACTAGGCCAAATTATTTCCAAGGAAACGCAGTAATAGACAGTTCTTATGATTCGCTGGTTGGTGTATAACAGTGAATGTTGATACTGGAATATCAGATTGACGTGCAAGTTGGCGAATGAGGTTGTCATTCTTTGAAATTCTTTTCAGAATGACACATTTTGTAGCAGGTGTTACCTATCTCCTTTCGGATAAGAATAGCCTCCCTCAAGTAAAAAAATTACTCTTTTTTTTTTTCCTTCATCCGTCATAGTAGCTATCCACGAGGCCTTCTGCTTAAAGTTGTTCAGACAATTGATTTCTGGGTGCAAATAATATTTTAAAATAGTCTGACCAAAGTAAGTTGATAGCTATAATTTTTATATTATATTTTTTATATAATTTTATAGCTAATATAAATATTTTATAGCTAATATATATTTTCATTAGCTTTATAACTTTTGGACAGCATAACATGTCATATTTCATCTGTAAATTTATTTTTTGATATTAAAATATTGTTTCTCCGTTTTAATCATTTAGCGTGTCTTTCTTACATGTTAATAAAGTTATTTCTGAGAGGACATTGTGTTGCTTCATATTTATCTAGAGGTGTATCAATATGCAATATTGGATTTATATTTATGAGACAGACGCCTTATAATCCAAATTTAACGATATCAAAAGAGGGCCAATTGTTGGTGCCCCTAGGATAATGATTTATTAGATGTATCCAGAATTATGCTTTAGAAGGTAATGATAGCATACCCTTTTAAAAGTAAAACATCTTCTAAACATTTCTGTATAAAGTAGTATAAGGCGAGGCAAATGTGCGTAAATATAATTTCCGTTTACATCTTGAAACAGTGAAAGGGTAGGTTAGCTTTAATCTTCTATCTTCTATATATATAAAGAAGGATGTTTGTTTGTTTGTGGGTTTGTGGGTTTGTTTGTGGGTTTGTTTGTTTGTTTTTTTATACAAATCTACAGTTTTATTCCGATCTTGATGAAATTTTGCATACTTGACCTTCAAAGCATGAGGAAGGTCACTGTCTACCTCAGATTTCAGAAAAATAATAATTATCGATATAAAATCGATATTCATGGTTATGGCAGGGCATATTAATGAGAAATATCTCATGATGTCAGATCACTTATCTAGGGCTTCGCATCGTCGTACGAAGATAAGGAAGCCATCTGACAAAAACGAGAAGCGGACGACGCCGACGGCAGAAGTTAAGCACCATCGAGCGGGGTCAGCATCGTGTTGGGTGGAGAATGACGTCAGCCACTTCTCTCCTCCTTCGAAGATTTTTCGAAGCGCCCAACAACGCAGGAGGAATGCTGGGAGACGCTCATTCGCCGACAATAATTTTATTCAACAGAATAAAGTTATTCAACGAATGCAAAGCAGTTCGGCCGATAAAAACCCAACGCAGATGACAGTCAGGAGAGAGTGCCAGACAGAGCGTCCAACGAAGCAACTCGATGAGCAGCTCTAACTGAGAGGACGACTTCCTTGTGTGAGTGTTAGTGACTGTGTACTTGGACTTAGGTTTATTCACGCCGCATATTGTCATCTTCAACGCGCGCGTGAATAAACCTTGACTTTGTGACCCTCCCCCCGGTAACCCCGGGGGAGGATTCACCCCCCCCGAACTCTTTGTGACTCTTACGTTCACCATGGAGAACATGGTGAACATGATTGCCGACGGCCCCTTCGCCGTTGGCATGTTTATGAAGGAGGTATATTCGGCAACGAATATCCCTCCTGTTCTCCCGTCTGGCGATCCCGCCGTGTTGGTCCTGCAGAGGCTTTCCCCGACTGAGTCGAGGATGCTCTGCAGGCAGCGTAATGTGGCAGACCGAATCGTGTCTGCTGGTTCCATTAAGGTCGGACAGACCACCGTCCACCTTAGTTATGCTGAACCCGGATATCTTCCAGTCTGCATCCGGGGAGCATCGCCGCTGATGACTGAGAAATATCTCAGGGGCTTCATGTCAGACTATGGTGTGGTGCATAGGATTTCGTATTCTCAGCACCCGGATTCACCGCTTCAAAGAACTGGAGACATCATAGTCTACATGGACTTAAATAGAGACATTCCTAAGGATGTTGTAATGCGCGGAGATAAAGTCTCCGTGTCTTACAAAGGTCAAAGGCAGTGCTGCTGGTACTGCAAGAAGACTGCCCACGTCAGGAAGGACTGTCCTCTCCTGGTGAAATGTTCCTACTGCAACAAAGTAGTGAACAAATTTCACCAGTGCCCGGAGAGGACGCTTGCATCGCCAGCAGCTCCATCTTCGCCTGAAGGAGTGTCTCCCCAGCAACCATCGATGATGACATCACCGGCCATGTCAACAGAGCCGAGCAGAGCCACGTCGCCTTCGCGCCCACCTCGAAGGCAGCGTACGACGCCATCTCCACCGCCTATGGAGTCCAGGAAGGAGATGCCACCGCCTCCAGCGCCACTATCTGACAAACCGAGGGAGGAGATTCCATCCACTTCTTCCCCATCGAAGATCTCAGACGGCGCCCCCTTCCCTGAGCCATCAAGCGACATCTCGATGGTCGAGGAGGTGAGCTCTGCAGAAGATGATGTGGACGTATCGGCGTTATCCGAATCGATCTTCCCAGAGGAGGATTTTCCATCTCTTCCTCCGCCGGCGAAGACATCGGCATCGCAGCCTCTACGGATCGCTTGTGCGCCCACTTCAGCTTCAGTGTCATCATCTGCTGGGAATACCAGGTCATCAGCACCAGCACAGCGGGATGTGCCTGCGACGTCATCCAAATCTCGCAGGCACAAGACCAGACGGCATCACAGCAGAAGGGACGGCGTTGCTGCTTCCTCTTCTACCGACCGAGACAGCTGCGGGGACCATCATCGCAGCAATTCGTCTTCATCCTCATTTCGATCACCGAGGCGGAAGTCGAAGGAGCCTCCACCATCATCAGTGAAGCTCCAGTCTCCTTCGAAGAAGTGTCAAGAACCAGCAACGTGATTCCACAATGAAGGTCATCTCTCTGAACGTGCGTTCCCTGGGTTCGTCTTTTAAGCAATCGGTTTTGTCGACGTTTATTGCCCTGTACAGGCCGGACATACTTGTGCTTCAAGAAGTGAAACTTGATCCTGCACAAGTATGGTACGATCTACCCGGTCTTCGCAGACAATTCCCTCGTGGACAATTTTTTATTAACTCTTCGTCACCGTTTGGGCAAGGGGTTGCAACTATCATCCTCAACCCCTCCATTCAGGTGTCGAATTATTTGTGCGACAGCGAGTGCAGGGTAATATCTTTAGACATTACATCCTCTAAATTTCAATTCCGATTGCTTAACGTGTATGCTCCGTGCGCGAGTGCAGAGAAACGTGACTTTTTCAACGAACTACAAGTTTACCTGTGTTCATCATTTCCTGTAGTGATTGCTGGTGATTTTAACTGTCGTCCAGACGCCAACAACATCTTTTCTTCTGGACACGTGCATCGTCTGTGCCAGCAAAATGCATTGTTTGATCTTTGGCCGGTGAAATCTCGTGGTGATCTCAGTGGGTTCACATTTCATCGAGGACCCACTGTGGCATCACGGCTTGATCTTTTTCTGGTCGACAATGTGTTTGCTGGTGCAGCTGGAACGATGGAGGTTATTCCTTGTGCCTTTTCCGACCATAGTGCCATCGTGTGGTCGTGGGATCCTCCATTTGTTTCTCCGGCAATTGCTGCAGATCGAGTTACCAACAGGAACTGGTTCCTAAACGTTTCTCTGCTCGACAACGAAGAGTACCGGGGAATGTTCGTTCAGTTTGTGGAAAAACATCTCCACAATGTGCCTCCTACGCTTGAATCGTGGTTGAACTTTAAGACTAAAATCAAAAAATTTTTCCGGAAGATTGGATTGGATGCAGCCAGACGTCGTCATCGTTACCTCCTCATGCTGCAAGAAATATTACGACTCCTCCGCTGTTCCACCCCTAAGGAGGAGTTTCAGGCTGAAATTCAACAGGTGAAGAGCGAAATAAACGCTCTAATGATCCGGAAAGCTGCCGGCGCAGCTCTCAGAGCCAAACTTACCTGGGCAGCTGACGTCCGGCACATGTCATCGGCAGCCTTCGCTGAGGAGAGGCGTCGGGCTAACAATAAACATTGCCATCGTTTAGTGGTGGAAGGTGAGGAAGTGGAATCTGATGCCGACATCTTATCAGCCTTCCACTCTCACTTTTCATCATTCTTTAGCCATCCAATCATTCCGTCTGACACCACGAAGCAGTGGATTGAGGCATTGAGACCTTTTTCTGTGGAATCCGATTCGTTCATAACACGTCCCTTCACCGAAGATGAAGTCAAGAAGTTTCTCTCGGCAGACGGCCGTCATCAGTCCAGCCCGGGCTTAGACGGCATTCCTTATTCTTTCTACAATTCGTCGTGGAAACTTCTTGGGCCTTTCCTGGTGCGAGTCTTCAATTCAATTCTTCAAGACCCGTCTTCCATCACACCGGAATTTACTGTAGGGAAAATCATCTTACTCCCTAAATGCCCGGATCCAAAACTCGTGACCCAGTGGAGACCGATTACACTACTCAACACGGACTACAAAATCTTCACTGGGGTGTTCCAACAACGGCTTAAGCTCATCGCCGACGAGTTTTTTGATCCGGGCCAATCCTGCTCAATTCCATCGCGCAGGATGACTGACAATCTTATTACTATTCGGTGTGTTATGGAAGAAGCGCAAGCTCGTCAACAAACTCTTGCGGTGTTAAGTCTCGACCAGGAAAAGGCGTTCGACAAGGTGAATCACGAATTTCTATTCCAAGTGTTTCACCAGCTTCATCTTCGGGCTTTTGCTGTGATTATTTCCTCACTGTATGCATCGGCCACATCATGTGTGGCGGTTAATGGCTCCACTTCGTCTACCTTCGAACTCTTGAAAGGCGTCAGGCAGGGGTGTCCTCTATCGCCCCTCCTGTACATCTTCTATTTGGAGCCATTACTCCAGTTCTTGAACCGCCACCCGGAGGTTCGGGGATATGAGTTACCAGCTGCGTCTATCAACATCAAGACATTAGCTTACGCCGACGATGTTGTGTTGTTTGCGTCTGACTCATATTCCCTGAGCGTTTACAAAGAAACCTTCGATCTCTTCAGTACTTCGACGGGGAGTACCATCAACCTCGTCAAGTCGAAGGGAATTGCTATTGGGAAATGGACCATCGACAAACTCAAATCATTCCCAATAACATGGTGTGGTCAGATCACAGTGCTCGGCTTCATATTTTCATTTCTACCGGACATGGACTCTCTTCATTGGCAGCAAGTGGTGGATAAGTGTATCGCCCGCCTTGACAAGAATTTTTGCTTTTCTACGTCAATGCTTGTCAAGGTGCGGTTTGTGCAGACTCACATTTTATCACTGTTATCATCTAAGTGCCTATTCACTTTGCCACCAGCGAACATGCTCCACAAAGTTCGCAGTGCTATAGTCGATTGTGTGTGGGGGAGGTTTGCTCAGCGTCATCCTGTTCGGGCAGGGTTTCTTTTCACTCCCTTTGAAAGGGGAGGGTTAGGCCTGCCCGAGATCCGGCGATACCTCATTGCAGCAAGACTTGCTGCAATGATTCGTGTGTTTCTCTTCCCCCCACCCTTGTGGGCGAACTTTGTATTTATCTATCTACGAGTGTTCTTCAAAGTGAATAGGATACCGTTGCCACCCTTGTTGCCAATAACAACTAATATACGTCACCCGAACATCTACCATCTGTTCCAAGGGGACTTAGTGACTTTTTTACCAGCGTTGCGCAATGTAGACTACCAAGATTGGAGTCACTTACGTCTGTTTTGGTTCTTCCAGCAATCTGACCAGGGCGAGTCCACCGACATCTTTCGCCTCCGCCCAGATTATCCGTGGTCAGCCTTCCTAAAGGCATTAAAATCTGTTGCCTTCGACGGAACCGTGTTCTCCACCCAATGGCGGTTGCTGCACCATGGATTTTACTCCCTCCAACGTCTTCATCTATGGAGGGTGGTTAGATCTGCTGGTTGTCTACATTGTGGCATCATAGAGACAATAGATCATATTTTCTTCGAGTGCTCGTTCGCCAAATCCATCTGGAATCGTTTATGTCAACACTACGGTTTGCCTCATTTCTCTTATTCATTTGTGCGATTCCTGATGGATGACTCCACCGGTGATTCGTTACACTTGGATCTAGCGATACCAATTATGTTTCTAAATAAAGAACTCTGGTCAGCAAGAATGGACAGATCGAGGGGGGCCTTTTCCACACCTTCATCTACATGGAAGAAAGGCTCCTTACATCTGCGGTCCTTCCTCGTCTTAGAATGGTATCGGCTAGGTCCTTTAGTTTTTAAAAGGCGTTTCACATCATCCAAACGCCTTTGTGAGGTCATCGGAGGGGACCATAGTAATAACTATGCTCATCTATATACGTTCCCTCTAGACTTCTGATGACCCGCCGGTGGAATAACGAGCCTCGAAACTGAGGCGTTTATTAAAGCGTCGAAGCCTGTGATAGGCTTCACGAATACATCGCTTTACGCATGCGCGCCTGAGCACCCTGCCATAATATCAATTTAAGGGTGTTCGCTGGAGCTAACATCATCTGCTCCAGCTCCAACAGCCGACGAGCCCCAGGGGACCTCTTGGATGAAAGAGAGTCGGAAAGAGAGACCAAGGAGACCGAAGGAATCCTCATGGAGGAAGGAAGGCGAGCCACATCGAGCTACCGGAGCCGAACCAAGTAAACGGATCTCGAATCAGCCGTTTACCAATAAGGGACGTCAATCTGTAAAAGGGAGTAGGAAAACTCAACCCCGTCGAAGCAGGAGCCCCGGCCGTACCCAGAGCTTGAGCCGAACAGCCGCCACGTTTACCGGAAACATTGAGTTCTCTCGGAAGGAACCGATCGACAAGGCAGGTCGTATAAATTCGAAATTCAAATTCCCTAATTATTGTTTATCTATCGAGGAAGAAGCTGATAGCGTAGCTGCCGAAACCGGGAAGGCAGGAAGCCCGAATACAAGTAGACGAGAGCATTTTCGCCCAGCGAACATTCGCAAGGAAGAAACGTGCGGGACGCCCAATGGCACGGAATCCACGTCCAAGGATAATCATCTAGTTCACAACCGCAAAGCGATAGGTCCACGCTTGCTAGAGAAGAGGAACGAAACCTACAGTGACTCGACCGTAGCCCGTTCGGAAGACATAGGCCCCGCAGGTGCGCTCCGCGTTGAGATCTCGCGCTGCGAGTTGCGCTTTGCTAAGCCGCGACCGTGGGCAGGTAATCAGATACTTTTGGACTCTTAGTCGTAGAATTTATTTTCCTTGGATACAATTAATGATTGAATAACTCTCACCTCTCTACTTCTCTCTTATCGTTTGACTATTGTTTAGTTCGATTTCTTTGATGGGATTAATCTTCTAGTTATCTGCAGAATAGTCAAACACTTAATCATTAAGTTGTATTTAGTTGCTCATATTAATCTCAGTTGTTCGATTCATTTTGTGCAGACGAACTCGACGTGAACGAACGGACAGACACGGTGAAGGCTATTTCCGAAATTGCCCACGTTCGACCGAACGACACGACTGAGCTAGGAGCAACCTCTACTTACTGGACTCAATCTACAAGTTGGACGTCAGGACTTATTTACAATAGATGCCAGCGAAGAA